>CATLJY010000686.1:0-218889 GCA_949987705.1 Thereva unica
TGATGGTGCCTACCTACAATAAAAAATTCATAAAAAAATAATGGTAAGTTTTCGAGTAAATCTCAAAAATGTAAAAACACCTGTTTCACAATAAATGGTTGAACAAGGCCCACAATGGTCCTAGAAATTTTTTGATTGGCATTTTGGCTCGTAAAGGTATGCTCTACAGCCCCATTTTCATGAAATGTATGTAAGGTTTGATTTAACACCTTAAAAACCCGTTTGAAAAGCACCCTTTTTCCAGTTTTTTGAATTAAAAACTTTACTTTTGAGCTTTTTCTTGAAAATCGTTCTTCGACAGTTTTAGTAGTTTGTTTTTCACCTGTTTTACAGGTCCAATTTTATTGGAAACATATTCATATAGTTCCTACGATTTTTCTCTTAATTATAGTGTTGAGAAACCGCAGTTTTTGTTTGTTTTTAAGAAAAAGCTCACGAAGAAAACTAAAAAGAAAAGCTTTTTATTCAAAAAAACTGGAAAAAGGGTGGTTTTTAATCGTGTTTTTAAGGTGTTAAATCAAACTTTACATACATTTCATGAAAATGGGGTTGTAGAGCAACTCTTTGGGAATAAATTGGGCTCATCAAAAAATTTCTAGGACCACTGTTGGCCTCGTTCAACCTTTTTTTGTGAAAAAAACAAAAACGGCCATTTTTAATGGTTTTTGAATTTTTCTGCAAAAACCTATTGACCGATATCAATGGTCCAAAACTCACAATTTTCATCTTTTTAAGCACTATTATATAGTATTTTTTGTTTTCCAAAACAACATTTTGTTCGTACCCAAAACGTGAAAAAACCACCTGTTGCCCTGGACCAATTTTATCCAAAACACATTCATTGAATTCCAACGATTTTTCTCTTAATTATAGCGTCAAGAAATCTATTATGTCCACCTTTTCCCCGTTTTCCCCCTTTTCCGACCTTTTTATATGTAATTTCAGGAAAAAACCTCTTTTTCGCTTAAATTAAACTAAACCACATTTTACCTCCCTGAGCCCCAAAAACCATCGTAGGACGCTGCAAGGTACCTTAAAATATTCGTAAAACTATCTACTATAATTATAAAATATAACAAAAATCCGGATTTTCCTGCATTGGGGTCCCATATTTACCCATAATTTCTATTTTCACTTAATGTAATTTGCATCAACGATATGATTTTTCATGCTACGCCTCTTACTCGCACTCCCTTAGCATCTTTCCCCTCGCCTGTCAAGGACTTATGCTAGCCAGAACCGCCTGTCATTGTACCAACTTACTTTAAATCGTCTAAAGAAACATATCTGTAAATTTCAACTTTACAGAATAAAGTTTATTTTAATTTACACATAATACACCTTCAGGCTCACCTGTCAGGTACTTGTGCTCATCGAAAACGCCTGTCAATTTTTTTTTGAACTTAATAACAAATAAACAAAATGGTAAAAAAAATTTCAAGCTTACAGGAACAAGTTTTTTTTTTAAATGTTTCCTACACTTTCAAAAATATAGGGGTTGATGACGTGCAGGGCTGAGGGGTGCCAGGCGATGGTCATTGCACTTAGGCAACTATGGCTCATCACCATAAGAATTTCTAGCCTTACAGACACACCGTTACTCGGACGGTCCAGTAGCTCTTGGTCTATATTTGTATGCTTACTTGTGCGTGCAGTGCACTCAAGCCCTTTTTCATTCTCAAATTGCGCAGGCGACGGCAGACCAAGCAGTCCTGCTTGGAGATAATTTCAAAGCTTTTTGAGAATCGCTTGTCCATACGCGAAAAGCTCAGCGCAGTCTTATGCCGAGCTTTGCGATCTGGAAAATTAGTAAAACCACTTGAAAATCTCCTTAGGACAAAATGTTGTTCGGCGTGGCCTCTGAATAGAGAAGACGAGGAAGTGCAATTTATTAAACACGGGGAAGCATTTTGGTAACACTAATGCATAGCATTCTTTACGTATTTGTGTCAATCCCGGACAGTGGCTGTGTTATATTTATTCAAAAACCGGGAGGGATATCGTTTCTCAGCAACCATCTCGGTGAGAACCCTTCACTTGGCTAAATGTTTGAAGCAGACCCTTCGCAAAACCTGAACAAATTTCACTACGCCTATGTCCGGGATAGACAATGTATTTTGTTGTTGTGGTTAAAGTGGAGGGAGAGAATTAGAGAGAAAATTTGTTGATCCCAAGTGCTTCCCTCAAATCCGTGTACATGTACGCTATTTTCGGTTCCTTATCTTCTCTATTCAAAGGGCGTGGCATATCTGGGTATAGTTATATTGTCTGTGGTATGGGCTTAAACCTACAGCTCAGCCATGTCTAACTTAACCTAACTTAACTCTATTTCAGCGAACTCAACTCGACATTATATACGAAGGTCGAACGCAACTCAACCTCGACTCAGCATTTAACCTAGTCATAAACGGGGTAATTGTAGATATCTTTGCTCTAAGTTTCCCAAGTTTCTGTCCTGTCCGAGGTTATGTCATACATTTCATAGCAAAAAGTTAATTCCAGAAAGGGAAACCAGGCCTTCGCTGGTAGCCGAATAATTTTAAATTGCCAGAAAACGTTCGTTAAACCTTTTTTTTTAAAATGGGTGTCTGGGGAATAAACTCAATTTCACCAAAATTTCCTGGGTTTTTGTAGTTTTTGTCCGGCCTCGGCAATTTCGGCGATGACAGCCCTAGCTACACAAGACTAGACCCCTCAATAAACATTTATCATCGCGTATTTTTATCGGCATTTACGAATTTAATCTTTGGAACGTTAAACGGATAGTGTCTTTGTTGAGTACAAGGACTTGTAATTGATACAAAGAATTTAGCTCCAGATACGATATAATCAATCGTTATTAAATTTCGTTTATCCAAGAATATCTTCCTGTCTCCTAAAGATAAAAATTCCATTTCCACTTGACGCTCGTATTGCCATAAAATGAATGTGATTTGTGCGCGAAAAACTAATACTGTGTTTGTTTTATTCGTCTTTCGGTGAATAAATTCACGATTTTTTAGCATTTCCCTGTGCCATTAGGAGTCTACATGTTGTATATACAATGTTACCCAAAATTATCTCTCAAATGAAATTCAAATTCCTCACATGTCATCCTTAACTTGTATCCGAAGCTTTCTCTGCTTATTTTGAAAGAAAATTACTATTCGGGGGCATTTATATATATAGGCAACTGTAGTGGGTGGAAGCAAGTGAAACCGGCTTAAGAGGAGCAAAGGTACGCAGAACACGTTTCCATAATGGGGAAAGTATAACAACAACAACAACAAAAAACATTCAGATAGGAAAAATCCTCTAGAGAGGCATCTTTCTCTCTACTCGCTTTGAATTAATCCGCCCAATCTACTGCAATTCCACAATGCGTAGGTTTTTTTTTTTGGTGAGGGCTGGAAACATTTTTTGGGGGTGCCTCCCCTTCACCTATTGATGCTGGCGGTAGCTCCTACAGATTTTTACATTCAAATGTATTTTCCAGACTCTGCAGAGGCATAAAACTTCCCTTGGGAATTTTATTTTTATTTTTTTTTGGTTAGAATCCGATATAAACGTGCACGCAAAGAAACCTAGAGGAAATAGATAAAAAAGGGGTTTCCAATTCCAAAAAGCTCATTCTGCTGGAGTTGTCTTATCAGGTAAAAGGGTTTTAACCGCGCCGTGTGTAGAACTGTCAAGTCTATGTTCTAATACCATTCAGTTTCTGAGGTAAAATCTGGTACAGTTAAGAAACCCGAGTGCGGTGTGTAACGTCTTGTATATATCCTTTCATATTCAGAGTTTTATGCAGAGATCTCTTCGTGGAAGCAGCTATAGATGTGGGAGTGCGGCAGAGAACTTTAATGGAGCTGCGACTTGGAAATTTTGAATTATGCTTATGTGGGATGATTTTAAATCATGCTAAGGGGAAGACGAGGAGAGTTTTAAAATTTATCTTATTTGGGGAACTTTTATCTTTTTCTGTACAACTTTCAGTTTAATATTGAAGTTTTTTTTATGGGAAAGTATAAGCTCAGCTCCATCATGTCATTTACGTCATGGTGCAATGTCTGGTACTAAGCTTAGCTTGAAGGATAGAAGATTGGTTAATGGGAGTCTGGGGGATGCGTGAGGAGGAGACGATGAACCTTGTGGTTGAACTCTTGAATTATTGTATGAGTTCGGGAATACATACTAACTTTGGAAGGCTGTTCCACAGACGAGTGGTTGTAGTTATAAACGAATTTCTAGATCAGAGAGTAATAGAGGTTCCGCCAAAAGAGTTGATGCCGGAGCGCGCAGCTGGAGAAATTAAAGCTGCACACAAATAAAAATTGCTCACATATTGATAAGAAATGGACTTATGTATTTCAAATTTCCCCTTCGAAATTTGTTGCGACTAGGTTAAGGGGCGGGAACGGCATGCGGGGATTCTACTGCGCATGGAAAATGCGACTTTCTCGGCATCAACTCTTTTGGCGGAACCTCTAACGAGTTCGATATGCCTGTTGATTGAAGGTCTAGCACGTTTTTGTTTTATATTATCGAAGCGGGGATGGGAGAGAGGTACGGAGAGTACCGTTGTCAGCAAAACTGTAAAGTCAGGTGGAAAGAATTGAGAAATCCGCGACTTAATAATTCAGCTTGAGTTCATGTACAGACGTTATCGTAGGACTAGGATACTTATCAACAGTAAGGTTAAGTCTGCAAAACGTGAATATTATTCCCGCAAGCTTGATCCCACTAAATTCTAAAAAACTCTGATGTTATCTTCGTTCGCTGGGCATCCATGCCTGATCCCGTTTGATGTTGATGTAAACCTCCTCAATGAGTCTTTTATTCAATCTCCATCTGAGTCCGCTTTATTCTCTGATCTTCCTCCCGTTGACTTAATTAGTTCTGATCATTTTCGTTGTGTTGGCACACCTGAAGTTCTTGAGATATTGCTTTCCATCTCTTCACACAACATTGGCTGGGATAATCAATCTCCCCATTTTCTCAAGCTTTTATCGCCGCTTATCGCAGAAACTATAACACATGTCTTCAATTACTGCCTGACAACTTCTCTAGTTCCGTCCGGAAAACAGGCATAGTGATTCCTTTACCTAAAAAATCGCCTCCAGATGACATAACGGATTTTCGTCCCTTCAGTATTCCTCCTTTTCTTGCCAAAGCCTTTGAAAAAATCTTCTATATACAAGTACTACGATATCTTGAGTTTAACAACCTCCTCTCTTAATACCAGTCTGGCTTCCGTAGATCCCATAGTTGTGAAACGGCAGTATTAAAGGTAACGACTGACTTGCGTTCTGCGCTCGACATTGATGACATTGCCGTACTGGTCCTATTAGATTTCTTTAACGCATTTGCTTCTGTGAATCAATCGCTTCTGCTCTCCAAACTTAGCCAACTCTATCACTTTTCCTCTTCTGCCATTCGACTCTTCGCTTATTTTCTCTCTAATATGCTCCAATGTGTTCGCCTTAACAATGTTGCATTCTCATTCCTACCTGTGTCCCTTGGAGTTCCGCAAGGCTCTGTACTTGGTCCTCTTCTCTTTTCGCTGTATGTTAATGATCTTCCCGCTGTTATTCATAATTGTTCCTTCCATCTTTATGATGACGATCTCCAGCTCTATATTTCATTTGTGTCAATAATCTTGGAATTGTTATCAACTAAAAACTTTCTTGTTGCAAACACGTTTCACTTATGCTCTCGAAGATATATGGAACATTACGCAAACTTTGGCTCTATTCCAGTCTTTTATCCTCATCTATCCGGTTTAAGCTTGTTAAGTCCCTCATCCTGTCACATTTCCTCTATGGGTCTCTCATATACATATTGTTCGACTCATCCTGTGGTCAGTGTCTCAAAGTTGCTTTTAACGATTGTTTAAGGCTCATTTGTCTGGTATCCAAAATTCCTTGTTGGGTTGTGGCCTCTTTCGCTTTATTGATATCATGGCTTTGGCCCTCCTGCATAAAGCTTTCTACACCAAGAGGCCTCTCTACCTTTCTGACTTCCTCACGTCTCTCCAATCCTTGCGCTCAATTAAATTTCTCATTCCCTAATTGGTAGTTGTTCTTTCTTTGTGCACTCACTCAGACTCTGGAATAATCTTCCTAACTATATTCAAAGAATAGGCACAGCCAGAGCTTTCTGAAGGCAAGCTTCTCTCTTTCTATCTTCCTCCTCTTCTTCTACCTAGTATTTTTTATCTATCTTTTGACCCATCCCTACACATCTTAGGCCTGACATTAGCGAAAGACTTGCGATGGAATGACTGGAATAATTTAAATCGCCGAACAAGCATCGCAGTACTGGGGATTTCTTAAAAAGTGCAAGTTCCTCCTCCAGCCATCGGCCCGTGCTGTTATTTATAAATCCTAAATTTTTTTTTTTTTTTATGTGATAGTCTAAGCTTAGGTGTCATCCTTTGTACTACTAGTCCGTCATGTCGTACCATGTCATGGTGCAATGTCTAGTAGTAAGCTTAGCTCGAAGGATAGAGAGAAAGATAGGATAGATTAGGGGGAGTGGGGTGGGTGTTGGAGGAGATGGTGGTGAACCTTGCGCTTGAACTCTTGGGTGTTGTATGAGTTCGGGAATATTGACTGAGGTAAGTTGTTCCACAGTCGCGTTGTTCTTGTTATAAACGAATTTCTAAATCGGAGTGTGCGCGAAGATAAGGGCTGTAGACTATAAGGGTGAGCCGAGCGGGCAAGTCTAGTGTTGCGGGAGAAAAGTTGTCGTGGAGGCATGAGGTTTTTTATTTCAGTAGAGCAATCGTTGGGGAAAAAACGGTAAAATTTTGCAAGGGCTGCTACATTCCTACGGTGGCTTAATGAGTCAATTGAGGAGCAAATGGTGCTATCGCCAATGAGTTTGAGAGCGCGGTTTTGCACCTTGTCCAGCCAGGCTAAGGTGGTTCTCGGGGCCCCAGCCCAAATATACGAGTTGTATTCGAGGCGGGGATGAATGTAGGACTTGTAGATTGTAGCCCTGGCCTACGGCTGAAGGAGGAATTTGCATCTTTTAAGGAATCCCAGGCATTGCGATGCTTGTTTAGCGATTTGGAATATGTGGTTATTCCACCGCAGATCGTCGGATAGCCTGGGATGTTTAAAGACGGTTCTACCGTTAGGTTTTTATTGTCCACTGAAATAGAAGGAGGGTCAGTGCAGGTTTTATTGGAGATGAGACAGTACTTCGTTTTAGATGCATTGAATTCGACACGGTTCTTGCGGCCCCATTCAAGAATTCGTTCGATGTCCCTGTTGATTGAAATGGACATGAGATTGCGATAATATAGACAAGGTCTGGCGCGTGCTTGTCCTACAGTATCGAAACCATAGGAGTACCGTAGTGTACTGTCGTCGGCAAAGCAGTGGAGTGGGTTGGAAAGGATTGAGAGCAGGTCGTTTATAAAAATTAGAAAGAGAGCTGGTGATAGAATTGAGCCCTGAGGAACACCTGCGGAGATGGTGTGGGGGTCGGATTCGACGCCATCCAATACTACCTTGATTGAACGGCCAGAAAGGAAGCTCTTAATCCAGTTCCTTAGAACGAAGTCAATACCAATAGCGTGGAGTTTAGTTAACAGAGCGGGGTGCCACACTCTGTCAAAAGCCTTGGAGATATCTAGAGCAACCAGGCCAGATTCACCAAATCGGTGTATACTTTGGTTGAGGTGTTCAGTTAGGCAAACAAGGAGGTCGCCAGTAGATCTTTTTGGTCTAAAGCCGTACTGTTTGTCATTTAATATTTTGTGGTGTTCAAGATATCTCAAAAGCCTCTTGTTTATTATTGTCTCCATCACTTTGGAGAGAATAGAAGTAATTGCTATTAGGTGGTAGTTAGCGGGGTCACTACCGTCACCTTTTTTTGGTATGGGCTGAACGTGGGCCAGTTTCCAGGAGTCGGGATAGACTCCGGAGAAGTAGGATAGGGCGAAAAGTTTGCGCAGAGGTTTAGCCAAAGGTGAGGCACATTTTTTAAGAACCATAGGGGGAATATTGTCGGGGCCAGTGGATTTATTGGAGTCAAGCTCTTTGAGACACCTATACACTTCACGTGTTCTGAAGAAAACTCCGTCCATTGAGTGGGTGGAACACTCGATGGCTGGTGGTTGCATGTCAGCATCGGGTAAGGAAGAGTTTGCGGCGAACAGAGATGCAAGTAAGTCGGCCTTGGGTTTGCTTTCTGTTATCACCTGCCTATTGTAGATGAATGGAGGCGTTGTGTGTGAGGTAAAATTCTTCCTGATGGAGGTTACCAAGGACCAAAAATTTTTACTGCCAGTACTGGAGTTAATGAGTTTATTTCTCAGCCTGTCATCGTATAATTTCTTGACTTTCCTGATGGTGGATTTACAGGAATTTCTCAACCTGATGTACTCACGTCTAGAAAGCTCGCTCGGAGAATGTCTGTACTCTCTGTAGGCGGCTTCTTTAGTTTTAATTGCATTCTTGCATTCCCGATTAAACCATCCATGCTGCCTAGGCTTTATGGATTTGGAGGAATGAGGAATGAATAGGTGCATACCAGCCAATATAATGTTGGTAATACAGAGGGCGGCAAAGTTGACATCGCGGTTCTGGAAACATAGATCCCAGTCAGTAGATTGAAAAAAGCGAATCAGCCCCCACCAGTTGGCCTTCCCATAATGCTAAACGGTTCTCCTTGGAGCTGGCGTAGTTGGGGTAGGAGATCGATATGGGAAGTGGGCGCTGATTAGACAGTGATCTGAGTTGCCCAGAGGAGAGTCAATTTCGACGGAGTATTTTGTTGGGTGAGAGGTAAGAAAAAGATCAGGAGGTGGCGTCCTTGACCTGAGCCTTTAAGTTAAAGAGCCTTTAAATTAATTGATGACGACATCGCTTGCTCCACCATCGACCCCCTGAACCACCGTAGGAATGTAGCAGCACTGACAAAATTTTATCGCTACTATCATAGTGACTGTTCCTCCGATATAAACGCTCTTCTGCCTCCACGGCAATCTTATACCCGTAACACCACCGTAACTCATCTCACTCCCACCACTTGCAGCCTGTCCATTCGCGCACAAGATAGCAATTCGTTTATCAATAGAATAACTCGACTGTGGAATAATCTCTCGCAGTCAGTATTTCCGAGCTCCTACAACATCCAAGATTTAAAATGCAGGGTTCATCACCACCTTCTTCAATACCCCCGCCCGTAAGCCTTAACCTATTCCCCCATCCCTCTGCACTAAGCTTACTGCTAGATATTGCACCATGACGAGACACGATATAACGGACAAGTAGTTTTTCTTTACGCTCTTTTAATCCCTCATAAGACATAAAGTGGAAACAGTTGTCCTCAAGCGGACTCTGTTTTGCGCGACAGCTCTCAGCTCTGACCAGGATCTCCTAGTTGTTGCGGCCTCTGCTAGTAGGGTCCTCTTCCACGTTGTTCTAGGTCTTCCGGCTCGACGGGATCCTTGCGGGCTCCAGTCAAGGGCATGTCTGGTTAGATTATCGTTTTCGCCTCGCAAGTTGTGGCCAACCCAATTCCATTTCCTTCGCCTGATTTGGTCGTCTATCTTTTCGTGGCGGGCACGGCGCCATAGGTCTTCATTTGAAGTTCCAGCCAGCGGATTTTTTGGATACGACGCGACGTAGGCATCTGTTGGTGAATACTTGTAGTCGCCCTGTGATAAATTGGATGACTTTCCATGTTTCGCAACCGTACAAAAGAACTGCCTTAACATTGAAGTTGTACAGCCGCAATTTGGTGTTAGTTGAGATCTCCATTGATCTCCATTGATCTCCATATGCGGAACATGCATGCATATGGATCATTCCATGTCAAACCGAACACTTAATAATAATTGATGATTCCGATTTTTTTGAAATTTGGCAGGCACATTCTACACATGAAATAATGAAAAGCGTGTTTCGCGAAAAAAATTTGGGATTTTTTTTTCAGAAGATATAGATGGTTGTAAGTTGTAATAAATTTCAAAAAACGACGCTCAACCGACCTTTCAAATTACTGTATCGTCGAAACCATTAGTCGTACAAAAAAATGAAACAGGTCGATTTTGAAGATATCGAGTCACTCTATGTAGTGGTATAAAAAAAATTTGATTTTGTTATTAATAAATTATTATTAATTTGTTTATAAAGTTTCATTACCACTTTTCGTCTTCAACTCACCAACTTAAAATTTTGGAAAAAATATCATCGTGTTCCCCTTTCAATTCTAAGGAAACAGTGAAAATTTGAAAATGGAACTCAACCGGGGTCACACTTAAAAAATTCTTTAAAAGAATGCGACCGGCTTAACATATCGCGTACACGCAGAGAACGTTTACAAGGACTGGTAGGTGCAACGGAAAACGAATAACACATAAAATAATGAATTAAGTATGTTTATTTTAATTTTTGCACACATTTACAATAGTCGACGTGGTAGCTGACGATGTGATTTTTACTTCAATTTTTCCATTTTGTTGTGGAAAAAATGAATGGTACATTAAAGTGCCACGAATCATCTTCGCTTTGTCGAAACGGGTTTGAAGTGCTTGAGCTTCCGTTCCGTTAATCCTGAAGATGAAAGAATTCGGTATTAATATTCTTAATATTTTTGTTAACCCACATGAAAAATTTGGCCGGGGTATTCATAGGGTCATTTATATTCTGCAAACTGTCTTTGCAGCTAATCTTTTAATCGTACCTCCTAAACCATCGCGAGACATGAGACATGGCGAAAAAGTGCCATTCTGCACTAAAATCAAAATCGACTTTGTGATAAGAAAGATTTATGAAATTTTTTTTTTGTTCTTGTATTGACCACTCGCTCCCTCAGAAAAGTAAAATATTTTCGCAAAGAACCCAATGTTTTGTTTAAAAAAGTAATTAAACCACGCTGAAATACGTGGACGGCTATTGTTTCATGTTTCAAACAATCTGAGATTGCGATGAAATTAAGAAATTGTGTTTTTCCCTTATCTTTATAATAAATTGCGAAAGGGTGTATCGTTACTTGGTCATTATTCCAATGGACTCCTTGAATTGCATCCTGTAGAAAAAACGCATAATTTTCGGAAAATCGCAAATCAAAATCGCTCTTCGATACAGGCGAATCTGTAACACAGCGTGTACTAGGTCCAGTGTTTAACATTGAAACAACTTTTTCCGACGTCTTTCATTCAGTACTATCGGAATCAGAAGAAGGGATTTTCCTAGTCTTCATTCGGCATGCGTCACAAATCTTCAAATCTGATGAGGGCAACGTAATTTTCAATTTTCTTTGCAGCTTCGAAGTGACTCGAAGTAAATTCTTCATTGGTTTTTTCCCGTGATTACGTTTTTTAAACGGATTAAAACACGTATCGTAACGAGTTGACATTTTTTCTCCTGTGAGGTTTCAAATACGGCAGTCTGATAAAATAATACCCGTAATTAATTATTGTTATAATTATTTTAAGAAAAACAACAGTAACACTACGATATTAAACACTATAACACTATTTATCTTGTGTAACACCTAAACAGAACTGAAAAAGTATTACATAGCATAGAAAGTATTTCCACTTAACCTAAAGGCATAGAAAGATCGGGATGGGTAAAATAAAAAACTCTGTTGTTTATGCATTTTCCATTTTAAAGCTTCTAAAAGGAAATTGCTGAAAATGGAATATTTAAAGCTAAATTGGTACGTGTAAGAGAGAGAAAACTAGTAGTATTTTTTTTGCGCCAGAAAATCAGGTCAATAGTGAGAAAAATGTAACACATTGATAGACCGAGAATTTTTTAAGTGGGACCCCGGTTGAGTTCCATTTTCAAATTTTCACTGTTTCCTTAGAATTGAAAGGGGAACACGATGATATTTTTTCCAAAATTTTAAGTTGGTGAGTTGAAGACGAAAAGTGGTAATGAAACTTTATAAACAAATTAATAATAATTTATTAATAACAAAATCAAATTTTTTTTATACCACTACATAGAGTGACTCGATATCTTCAAAATCGACCTGTTTCATTTTTTTGTACGACTAATGGTTTCGACGATACAGTAATTTGAAAGGTCGGTTGAGCGTCGTTTTTTGAAATTTATTACAACTTACAACCATCTATATCTTCTGAAAAAAAAAAATCCCAAATTTTTTTCGCGAAACACGCTTTTCATTATTTCATGTGTAGAATATGCCTGCCAAATTTCAAAAAAATCGGAATCATCAATTTATTATTTTTAACGACAAGCGTTCGGTTTGACATGGAATCACCGATATGCGCTTTGTGCTTTATTTGTTCTATTCAAGATTATCTGACTCAAATCTTCCTCATACAAACATGCTTGAAAATTTTGTCTGTAGAACAGAAAACACAAACATTCGCAAAGAAACCAGAACCGTAAATAGCTGATCCCGCGTTGATGACGCCAGGCCGAAGTAATGCCTTTACAGTTCGTACCGGTCGATGTGGACCCCAAAGTCTAGTAATAACAAGTCTTTCATCTTCATACAAAAATTTCCGACCGTTGATTGTGTGCGTGCATATATGAACATCACTGCTGAGCAAACCTCAACGCATACTTCGTGAACTCGGCCAGACAAAGCCAGATTCTCTCTTTACGATAAAGTATGCATAACAGAAAAGGAAAGGAAATTGAATCAGCTGTTTTCTTTCATAAATCAAAACAAACGAGCAAATATGCACCAATACATCCCCATATAAACTCATAAAATTTTCCGACTTATGGTTGTATTCCAGCGCGTATAAAAATGTTGCATTCTCTCTCTGATAGCCTGACATCGTCATTTGAAAAACTTGTGCATGCAGCTGTTCGCCTTTCACTCATTAACCATATGAAGATGAAAGACTTGTTAATTTCTAGACTTTGGTGGACCCAAGGTGGCATGCACAAGGGTTGGTGTGTTTAGTTAGTAGAGTGCAGAGCTCCAGCGAGGCCTCCAGTATTATTCATGGGCCTTAGATAAGCGGTCGCACTATTTTGTGTAACAAGACATTGAACCATGACTTGAACGACATGACCCACTGCTAGTATAAAGGGTGACACCTGGGTCTAGAGTTTCATATATTAAAAAGTTGGAAACAGTGAAAAATCGTGTGCTAACATTATAACTATCCTGAGAAACGTTTTGTAATTCATTTATTGTTTGTATTTTTCAAAATATACAACATTCATACATTACATAATGTCACCCTCAGAGCACCCTAGTTTTTGCGCTCTACGAAAACTTAAACCGCTTTTGCCCTCAGTTTTTATTTATACCGTCGTCGCTTACATTATTACTTCGAAATCTATTTTTAGACCACATTTTCTTCACTTTACTAGAAATACAATGCAACTCTATTCATAAAATTGGAATTTTTGCGTTTGTAAGATTTGACTTTGAATGTGTGAAGCCTTTGTAATTGTTTATGATAAGTTTTATGTTTTTGCCATTTTCCCATTTTTGACTACATATTTGGGGATTTTTACATAAATGTTCCACATGTTTATTTTTTATTTTTATTACTAACTTCAATTTTTATAATGTTTGCAATTTATGATTTTTTTCATTTTACTTTTTTTTACTTAGTAATTTTTGTATCTTGTAAAAAAAATTTAAATTTGTTCAAAAATTCAGAATTGCAAACATAAAACTGAAGAATTGGAGATATTATTGTCAAAAAAGAAACTTATTAATATTAAGGGTAAGTATCCTCGAGATTACTAAAAAAGAAGGTTAACTTCAAATTGCGTTTTAAGGAAAACGTTATTAGATATTAAATTTTTTTGTTTTTACATTAAATGTGCATCATTTATAAAAAAAAAAAACAATTTTTGTTTTTTTTTAATTATTTAATTTTATGGTTAAAGATGGCGCCCAAGAAACGCTTTTTTTTAAACTGGCGTAGCTAATTGCAAGAAAACTACACATCCGATTTGCATCATTTTTTGTATAACTCCTTATTATTAAATCTTTTAAGCATTAAACCTCTAAAATCTGAATTTTTTTTAATTATTCTAACCCATAGTACACTCAGGAGAGTAAAAAATGACGTATATTTATAAAATTTTTTTCTCGCGTGCATTATTTTCTTAATTTTCCGATTTTTTTGGGTTTTAAAGGTTTAATGCCTAATTTTAAGTGTCTAAATTGACATCGTTTTTATTTTTTTTTTTCAAGCGACCTAAAGTCGAGATATGACCTACGCCGTTTTTTTCATTTTTCTTAGCACTCCAACTTGGGCGCCATCTTTAACCATAAAATTAAATAATTAAAAAAAAACAAAAATTGTTTTTTTTTGTATAAATGATGTACATTTAATGTAAAAAACAAAAAAATTTAATATCTAATAAAGTTTTCCTTAAAACGCAATTTGAAGTTAACCTTCTTTTTAAGTAATCTTGAGGATACTTACCCTTAAAATGAATAGAGCACTCATTTTGAAACTGAAATTGTGAAATCCAAATCTTACTAATATTATAAACGTGAATGTTTGTATGTAGGTTTGTTACTCTTTCACGCAAAAACTACTGAATGGATTTTAATGAAACTTTACAATAATATAGCTCATATATCAGAATAACATATAGGCTATAATTTATAAAAAAATTCAATCTTACTAATATTATAAACGTGAATGTTTGTATGTAGGTTTGTTACTCTTTCACGCAAAAACTACTGAATGGATTTTAATGAAACTTTACAATAATATAGCTCATATATCAGAATAACATATAGGCTATAATTTATAAAAAAATTCAAAATGGCCGTGCCAATATGGCCGACGAATTTGCCAATTGTGTTCCGATTCCAATGAAAATCGAAATCTGGGGGATTTTAAGGTTGCAAATAACGAATTTATGATCATAACTTATAAATTCAAAATGGCCGTGCCAATATGGCCGACGAATTTGCCAATTGTGTTCCGATTCCAATGAAAATCGAAATCTGGGGGATTTTAAGGTTGCAAATAACGAATTTATGATCAAAACTTATAAATTCAAAATGGCCGTGCCAATATGGCCGACGAATTTGCCAATTGTGTTCCGATTCCAATGAAAATCGAAATCTGGGGGATTTTAAGGTTGCAAATAACGAATTTATGATCAAAACTTATAAATTCAAAATGGCCGTGCCAATATGGCCGACGAATTTGCCAATTGTGTTCCGATTCCAATGAAAATCGAAATCTGGGGGATTTTAAGGTTGCAAATAACGAATTTATGATCAAAACTTATAAATTCAAAATGGCCGTGCCAATATGGCCGACGAATTTGCCAATTGTGTTCCGATTCCAATGAAAATCGAAATCTGGGGGATTTTAAGGTTGCAAATAACGAATTTATGATCAAAACTTATAAATTCAAAATGGCCGTGCCAATATGGCCGACGAATTTGCCAATTGTGTTCCGATTCCAATGAAAATCGAAATCTGGGGGATTTTAAGGTTGCGAATAACGAATTTATGATCAAAACTTATAAATTCAAAATGGCGGACGAATTTTTCCAATTGTATTCCGATTCCAATGAAAGTGAATATCTAGGGGTTTTTAAGGTTGCAAATAACGAATTTATGATCAAAACTTATAAATTCAAAATGGCGGACGAATTTTTCCAATTGTATTCCGATTCCAATGAAAATGAATATCTAGGGGTTTTTAAGGTTGCAAATAACGAATTTATGATCAAAACTTATAAATTCAAAATGGCCGCGCCAATATGAATTTTTCCAATTGTATTCCGATTGCAATGGTATCTGGGGGCTTTTAGGGCAAACAACGAATTTATGATCAAAGCTTATAAATTCAAAATTGCAGGTCCAATATGACGCCCGAATTTTCCCAAGCCACATTCTGAAATGTAGTAAATTTCTAAAATTCCCTCTAACCAGTATAGAAACAGTAAAAACGGTAGAAAGAGTCGAAGTTTGCAAATTTGTGCGCCCCTACATTGTCATCACGAAGTTAAACGATGTCATCTATCGCTTCCAAAAAGTTCGATCGGAAAAAACGGGACCTGGAGGAAGCTGTGTTCGGGACGAATACTGAGTAAGAAGGGAGCAGTGTAACGGCTAACCGAAAAGAGAAAGTTAAATTTCCAATTCACCGAGAAGTTATATGTTTAGATGCAACTACTTGAATACATAACGCTGTTCTAATTGAATCACCGATAAGATTGGGAAGAGGCAATTTTTTCCAGATTTATTGTTTTTTCATTATACTATTTTTCCTACCGCGTACAACGCACACATAATTTTTTTCCGATAGGTGGTGCTCAACCTCGAATTTTAATAAATTTGAAGCATATTTTTTATAGGTAACTCTAAATTCTTTTATGTACCCATAACCATGCTTCATTATAACCATTTCCTATCCCGGAGTATGCCCACATAATTTTTTTTTATTAAAAGGCGTTGCAACGCACGCGGGTTTTTGCTAGTATTAAATAAAATTGAATTTTTTTAATAATTAAAGGCCAATATCTAGCTACACAATGGCCTCGATTCCCAGATCCGACGGGAGGGAAGTGAGTGCGGATTTGACACTTTGCGATTCTCAAATCCGCAGTCCCGGATTGGTTTAAATCGAAAATTCGGAGTGAAGACTCGCGCGATAATGAAATATACGATGTCGGATTATCTTAGGCGCATTTGTCGTTCAAATCCGCAGAAAATTTGTTACGGATCACACTTTTACAGCGCGGAAAATGTCAAAAAGAAATTCAGGGTTGCGGATCTGAGAATCGCAAAGTGTCAAATCCGCAACTCACTTCCCTCCCGTCGGATCTGGGAATCGAGGCCAGTAATGGCATGACTGAACGGAAAAAATGTAATACTTACCCTAAAATTAAGAATAAAATTTGAAAAATTGGACAAACTAGAGACAATGGCCTCGATTCCCAGATCCGGCGGCGCGGAAGTGAGTTCGGGTTTAAAACATTGCGATTCTCAAATCCGCAGTCGTGGATTCAATTAAATCAAAAATTCGGAGTGAAGACTACCACGATAATAAAATACCCGATGAAAATTTGTTGCGGATCACAGAAAATTTGTTGCGGATCACACTTTTAAAGTGCGGAAAATGTCAAAAAGAGATTCGCCGTTGCGGGTTTGAGAATCGCAAAGTCTCAAATCCGCACTCACTTCCGCGCCGCCGGATCTGGGAATCGAGGAAAATAAATAATTTATAAACGTTCATAATTTTATAATTTCGAAAAATTTTAAAAACGAAAATTTCAAAAATAGCAAAAATGTGTTAATATAGTAAAAATTAACCGAAACCTTTGAGATGAACTCAGGAGTACGACAAATATGTTTACTTTCGCCGTTACTCTTTCTTATACATAGTAATAAACTGTCGGCGCTTTAGATAGTAAAACAGGTGTGATTCAATGGGAATTGCTTGTATTAAAACTACTGTAAACATATTTCTTGAATAACTGTTTAATTGAATATTTTAAATTATTTAACGAAAAAATATAAATGCATTTATTATTTTGTTCATTTAATCAAAATGTAAAATGCAAGACAACCAAAAACGTATTATATTTCACAAGTGACGCGATTCAAAAACCACAAAGAACCCCGCACCGTTTGTATGGGAAAATGTTTTTGGGTGAATTTTCTTGAAAATTTTCAGGTTGTCGCCGTTGCTGTGCGGCCTTTTCTATTTTTCCCATAATTTTCGGGGTATTTCAAAAAGTTGTTAATAGTCCACGAATTTCGTCCAATTTTCCTCGCGATTTCCCTGTTTGAATAATTCTCTTGCTTGAATGCAAGAATTTTGCCCATTTCTTTTTGGGATAGAGTTTTCCCGCGACCCATATTTTCAAACTGACACGCAAAACACTTAAAAACACTATTTGAAAGAAGTAAAAGTTTAATTAAGTACAAATTCCTTAGTTTCACTGCACTTTTATGCTAATAATAACAGAAAGAAACTGATGAGGGTAATCAAGTGCTCCTCTTGCAAAACACATAATATTCAAAAATTGGAATTTCCCGTTACTTTTAGTTCTTTGAATTATTTTGATTACTAGGAATTTTGAAACAACGGACCAGAAATATTTAACAAAAATTTCGCAGGAATAGGCTTGCTGCAGCACGTTTTACATCGAAATTTCATGTGAGGGTAATCAAGTGCTCCCTAGTGTGTATATATATATATATATATATATATATATATATATATATATATATATATATATATATATATATATATATATATATATATATATATATATATATATATATATATATATATATATATATATATATATATCAAATGTCTGCATGGGAACATACTCCAAAAACCCCCGTTCCCCAAAAAAGACCACCAAAGGGCTAGAGGATATAACTGATTTCGGAATGTCAAACAATTTATTCTTGAAGTCCACACAATGGCTACACCACACAACCATCCCTTTGACCCTTCAAGCACCGACCATCCATCCCCTCCCCTCTCTTGTCCCCCACCACGACCCATCCTATGGACTCTCCTGATTTCTAAATTAACACGTAAGCAACCAATAACACTCCAACCTCTGACCATCTAACCCTCATGTATATGAGAATTCCCCACTCTATCTCTCTAACTGATCATGAGTATTTGCTAACCAACATATTTTTACTCTCAGACAACCATTACCCCCGACTCTCACCTCCGGCATTTACCACCTTTCATAACAAACCCCTCCACCAGCGATATTCATTGTGTCATTGGTTAAATAAATTCTTTTACATTCAGAAATCAGTTATATACCCCTAGCCCCTTGGGGGTGCGTTTTGGTCGGGACGGGGGTTGGAGTATGTTTCCATTGAGACTTTTGATCTACATGTTGAGAACTATAAACCTGCAAAATTTCAAGAAAATTAACCGAATTAACATTTTCCCATACAAACGGTGCGGAGTACTTTTCCAATAGAAAACTTGAGAAAAAGAAAGTAAAAAAATGGGAGTACAAAGTTTGTGCTTCTAGAGAGCTGCCGTAACATATGAATGGGAAGCACTACATTCTTGCTACTATACGCTATTTTAACAGAGAAATATTGTACTATATATTTAACTTTTCTATATTAAATTACTTTAAATGTATAAATGGTATTGTAGATTTATATAAGTACTAGCAAAAACCCGCGTGCGTTGCAACGCCTTTTAATAAAAAAAAATTATGTGGGCATACTCCGGGATAGGAAATGGTTATAATGAAGCATGTGTTATTGCGTATCGCGTAATAAACTCGCCGACGACAATTCTATTGGGTTTCGTTGGAGTATGTGAATCAATATAAAAAAACACTTTACACTGCCAAAGTATAATTTTTATTTAATAGAATCCGAAATAACAATTTTGGTTTATTTGAGGGAGACCGAGATTCGACGTTGATTGTTTGATGTTAAGACTTCGAATGCATTTCCATACTTTTCATTTGGCCATTCAAGCCGGAGGTAATGGAAATGTAATTTGATATTTTATTAAAGTCACGTTGAAGTGACATGCATTACTTTAAACAAAAATGCAGAGGTAATGGAATTTCGTGCAAAAAGTGCAATGAAAGAATTAAAGTACTTGGAAAAATGATTAAATTGAAATAATGATTAGTTGGAATGAAATGAGAGTAATGAACCTGATATTTGAAGAATTTGCTGCCATGTACAAATAGGCAGGATTTAATGTTACTTTACAACACTTCCCCCCTTAGGAATGAAAATCATACCTAGGGTTGGTGTGATTTTCATTAGAAGAATCAGAAGATTTAGAAGGGCAAGAAGAACAAGGGGTTTTAGCTACTGGTTCAGTTTTCTTTATATTTGAAATTTCTAGCTGGATAGCATTAAGCTCATTATTTTCAACGTTGGATCTCGGTACCCTTGTACAAAACTTAAGGTTAGAATAATATTTTAAGATAATTTTTGTGATTACTACAGCAGTTAACAATGTTACAATGATGGATAATGAGTACAAATGGTAAGAATGATTTTTAATAGCTTTAAGCGGAATTACTTTTTCTTTGAAACTTTTAATACTATAGCTTAGTTTTTGTAAATCTTCGAGTCTATCAATGACGTGTGATGAACTACTGAAATTTATTGGAGTTTCTTGAGCATATTTATTAAATTGTTCGAAATCTATGTTATTAATTTCCAAAATTGGAACTTTTGAAAAATAGTTTAGAGAAATGTTACTCTTAAAATTGGACTTTGAGCTTAAAATTATGTTTTTTGTGTGAGCCTCGCATCCTTCTTGTAGTTGGAAAATGTTTACACCTTGAAGTTTTATTTGAGTCGTTTTAGCTTTGCATCTTATGATGATTTGTTCGCCTGGTTCTGCGATTGAAATCCAGGAATTTGGTCTGGCAAGTTGAAGATACATAGAATTTTCTAGGCGCATTACTCGTACCATGCAAGAAGTTGGGACTGCTTCGACAGGATCAAGTAGACTTCTTTCACATCTATTGTTTAGGTGTGATATAAAAATTGGCGTTGTCTGCTCGCAAATGTAACGTTGACGTCTTGTGCTCTTACAGTATTTCAGGTCGTCATCATTAAGAAGAAGATAGTGCTGCTTAATAGAATCGATTAGTAGAAATTGTTTATCTGGTATAATAATAACATATGTTCCATTCTGAAATGACTTAGGTATACTAGTTAATTTATAAACATTAAATTCTATTGATCTAATCAAAGGTATTACTAATAAAAAATTAAGTTTTTTATTGCTGTAGTAAACATGTGTCTCTATTAATTTATACAATTCGCCCATATTTTCAATGCTAGGCGGTAAAGGTAAGTATAGACCATTCGGGAGAAAATCTTGAATTTTATTTAACTCATTTAACATATCGGCTCCATGTATTACGTATGGATGCAGGATACCTTGCGAACTCGAGACTAGAATTTCAATTATGTGAGATTGCGCTTGCGAGTACAAATCCGCGGTAATAATAAAAGATGCAAAAATTTCGTTCATTGCGGCTATTTGATCTTGGATATATAAATTTAGGTTTGTCATGTTTTCTAATTGGCTTAACTTAAATAGGGTTTTTGATATCTTGACATCAATGTCGTCTATATAATTCATGGTGTGATTGATTTGTTCTACGGTAAATTCTTGTACAGTGATCTGCTCTTTTATCAAACTATTGAGGTGTTCCTGATTTTGGCTTAGAATCTCAAGTTGTTCATCATAATATTTGGCATCGCTGTCATCTAGAGTTCCGAATAGTTGCTTTGCGACAGTGCCGACAACGTTGACTAGTCCCCGTTTTTGGATTAAATCTGATCGAGATCCTAGAATATTGCTTATTAACTTATTTTGGGTTTGGATAGTCGATAGAGTTTGCTTTATTTGAGGAAGATAAAGAGGACATTCTTTTAAGCTTATGTCTTCCTTTGATAAAAGTTCGCACATTCCTGTCATTTTCGTAGCTAAAGAATATAATTGTTTGTATTGAAGTTTAATGCCATTTAAATCAGTATGAATTAGAAGTTTCCATTTGTCATTGTAAATACTTGCTTGTCCCACATGCTCGTAATAAAATCCAGTTACGTTATCTAGTCTCGTTATATTAAAGCTATCTTCATTACCATTGACTACCATACACCATGCGGAGAGTAAACCAATAAACAATAGAGAGCCCATGGTCACGGCCATTTATCCTGGAAAAGTTTGTTTTAGTCAGTGGAAATACGTTAACTACTAAAGTATGGTATTAGACGATTATTATGAACCGTAACAGGTTTGTTTTTAATAATTATTTTACTATTTACACCTGCAGAAGATAGAATTTTATAAGGTCCAAGCCAGACTGGAGATAATTTTTTACATTTACCCTTGGTAGAACCTTCGTCTTTTAGTAAAACTAGATCGCCCTCTACAAAACTGGACGGGTTTGTTTGTTTATCATACTGTATTTTAGAAATGTTTTTATTCTTTAGGAGATTTTCTCTAGCTACCTGATTGGTGTGTTGCAGCCTAGACTTTAGTTCATTGGCATAGATATCGTAATTATACACGATTTCGGGTGATCGAGAGAAGGAGGAAGGAAGGTCGACTTTGCGACCAAATACAAGCTCGAAGGGAGTGTATCCAGTGGACGTGTTGGGTGTGGTATTATTAACAAATACCGCGTATTTAATCCAAGTATCCCAGTCATTTTGGGACCGATTAACAAAACACCTCAAATATTCTACAAAACCTCTATGGCTCCTTTCGCAAGAACCATTAGATTGTGGTCTGTATGCACTAGTTTGTAATTTGGTTATTTTTAATAACTTACAAGTTTCCTTCAGAATTTTTCCTATAAAATTTTGACCTTGGTCAGTAAGAATGTACTTAGGAGTACCAAAACGAAATATAATATCAGTGACTAGTTTTTCGGCTATGGTATTAGCCTCTTGATTAGGAATAGGGATAGCGTCGGTATACTTGGTCAAGTCATCTATGAAGGTTAAAAGATATTTGTTTCCTGTATTTGTAGCAGGAAGGGGACCTACAATATCCATACAAATTTTCTCGAATGGCTCTTTTGAAGTAGAAGTTATGACCATTGGTTCTCGGGTGTAACGAGTTACTTTATTTTTTCTACAAACTTCGCAGTTCCTAATGAAACGTTTAATGTCTCGATACATATGCCTCCATTTATGATATAATTTAATACGATTGTATGTCCTATTAACACCATTGTGACCACCTGTAGGATTGGAATGGTACTCTTGTAGTAATTTAAGAATTTGGTCTTCGTTCAGGTTAGAATCGAAATTGTTGTGACAAAAGATTACCTTTGTATCAATATCGCGAAAGACGTATCGTACCATTGCTCTAATATATTCGAATTTTAAATGTTTAAACGAAAGAGACTTAGTAGGATTTGGGAGTAAAATTTGGGAAATGCCTTCGAACTTAGAAAACGTCTTGAGAGCTTGGAATGTCTTGTAGAAATCTTTATAATCTGCTTTTTTTTCTTTGGAGTGAATCACTAAATAGGTAGCGAACTTTTCGTTCATTTTTAAAGGTATGACGTTGTGTTCTTCGAGAGTGGCTCCTTTTAATAATTCAAAATGATTGGCTTCGTCTATGAGGGTTTTAGTAAGGTTATCTAAATCTAATTCTTTATTAATGAAAATTCCTACGTTACTTTTCCCATCATTTTTGAGTTTGTCATTATTATCTGTAACGTTTGGATTGACAATGACGCTCCGCTGCATTTTATTTAGAAAATCTTCATACGAAAATAAATCAGGGTCAGATTCTGGAGATGAGGAAATTGGTATAACCGGTATATCTAATTCAGGGGTAGTTTTCTTATGATCAGATCGCAGGGTCATTTTAAATATTCGACTTAGACAGTCAGCGTTCGTATTTGTGGAACCCTTTTTGTATACGATATCAAAAGGAAATTCCTCGAGTTGTAATTTCCAACGCATCATGCGAGAACTAGGATCTTTACAATTTTGAAGATAGACCAAAGGTTTATGATCCGTAAAGATCTTAAATTTTTTTCCAAAAAGATAAGGACGGAAATGTTTGACAGACCATACGATTGCTAACAATTCTTTGTCAGTAGTTGAGTAGTTCAATTCACTTTTTCGCAGCATCTTGGAAGCATAAGCAATAGGTAGGTCAGAGCCAGGCTCACCCTGTGAGAGGACTGCACCGATAGCAAAACCACTAGCGTCGGTCGTTAATATAAAATCTTTGGTAAAATCAGGATATTGCAAAAGCGGTGGATTTGTTAAAGCTTGTTTTAGAGAATTAAAAGATTTAGAACAATGGTCGTCCCACTCGAACTTTGTATTTTTCTTCAGAAGGCGGGTGAGTGGTCGCGATATCTTAGCGAAATCTTTGATAAAACGTCTGTAATATCCGGCGAGACCCAGAAATATTTTAATTTCCTTTGGATTTTTAGGCGCAGAGAAGTTTTTTACGCTTTCGATCTTTTTAGGATCTGGACTAATTCCGGCTTCACTAATAATGTGACCGAGATAGGTAAGCTCGTTTCTTAAAAATTCGCACTTCTCGGGTTGAAGCTTAAGATTGTGGGAACGTAATCTCAAGAACACTTCCTTAAGTTTCTCATTATGTTCCTCTAACGATTTGGCATAAATAACAATATCATCCATGTATACAAAGACTTTTGAACCTTGAAGCCCCGCTAGCACATTGTTCATTAATCTCTGAAATGATGCCGGAGCACCTTTCAGACCATACGGCATACGGACATATTGGTAGTGACCTAACGGTGTTGAAAAGGCTGTTTTCTCTCTATCCTTAGGGCTTACCTCCATTTGGTGGAACCCGTTGGCGAGATCAAGCGTGGAAAAGAATTTAGCATTTCCTAATTGGTCTAAAATTTCCGTTATGTTCGGTAAGGGGTACGCATCTCCAACAGTCACTTCGTTCAGTTTCCTGAAGTCTACGACGATGCGCCATCTTTTGTTTCCGTTTATATCGGGTTTCTTCGGTACAACAATCAAGGGGAAATTCCACGGGCTATTTGATTCAGTTATGATGTTGTCTTGAAGCATTTGCTTTACTTGGGTATTTATTTCATTCTTTTGAAATTCTGGAACCCGATAGGGCTTAACATGGATGGGTTGTGCACCCGGAGTTGGGATATGATGTTGCACCGTTTTAGTGCAAGAGAGTTTATCTTCATTAAGATAGAAAAGATCGTTAAATTCGGAACATAATTTTAAAATGGATTCACGTTGATCGTCACTCATATGAGCTGTTCTGATTTCGCCTTGTATCCTAGCCTCGCGATTGCAATCTAAAGAGTCGTTGGTATTTTCGGAAGAAATGTGGCAGACTTGGAATTCGGATAAGTCAAGCAGATCGACTTTACTAATGTCGAGTTCCGAATCGTACTCATTTGGGTTTATGACAGATATCAAACAAGAATTATTTGTAGGCGTAGAGAGAGAATTCGAAATTATTAGGCCATTCTCTAGTTCCTTCGAAAGGCACAGGCAATCATGTTTAAAATCTGTTTTAATAGGAATTATCATCTCTGACCTGGCAGGAATTATCAACCTTGAAATAGAAGGCACTAGTATTGACACAAGGGATTTCTTCCCACAGAACATAGAAAGTGTCTTTTGACCGTAGTCTAGTTTTGCTTGAAATCTTGTTAAAAAGTCGTCCCCTATTATTCCGTCATTAGGTATAGGGAAATCGTTAGAAACAATATGGAATTTATAGGAAATAGTAGTTTTATTGAAATTTATTTTTACATAACTGATACCAATGGTATCCTTTAAATCTTCGCCAATACCCTTTAATTTGGCTTTTTGGTCCGTGTATACAAGCTGATTTTTATCTAGACAATTCAACTTTAATAAGGAGATCTCGCTACCGCTATCTATAAGTGAATTAAATTTATGTCCGACAACAGATGGAGAATTTAGAATAATAGAATTGAACTTCCGGTTATTTTTCAGGGACACAGTAAAAACATTTTTGATATAATTTTTCTGAAAAATTCTTTTAAAAGGCTTTTTACCTTTTAAAGATTTCCTTTTGTGAGGAGTGCGGCTAGAAGACGATTTAGGAAGAGAATTTGGTAATGGATTAGAATAATTTCTAGACCTTGCATCCTCGCACGATAATGGTAAGAGGGTATCGTTTAAAATGGGAGATAATTTATATGAAGTAGAAGTTGAAGGTTTGGAGGGTTTCTCAATTGAATTTATTGCAGCGATTCTGCTCTGGTCGCGCCTCCTCTCGTACCAGGGCCAACGGCGTTTCCCGAATCGTTTTGAGCATTCGTTCTTTTCTTACTTTCATTGTAAGCTCTTTTCCTACACTCTTTGATATGGTGCCCACGATTCTTACAATAACTGCAGATAAGATAGTTCAGTTTATGCACGGGAGACGAATATTCCTTTTTGACTACCGGTTTAGTTTCGTTGACGAATTTCGGAAGCGACGAATTTGACTTCAAGTAACATTGAGCGATGGTATGACCGGATTTATTACAAAATTGACACTTAGAGGTGGATTGAGATTTTTGAGAAATCTTTAATCTACCAACCGATTTTTCTTCTTGTACTGCTGCTTCGACAGCGTCAGTGAGGCTTTTGAAACGACTTGCTTTAATGATTAGTTTGACGGGATCTTGCAGGCCGTCTACGAATGATTTTAAGGCTGTTTTGCCGTTAAGGCTCTGGATAACCTCAGAAGCTGCCTCGCCTTCCGATATAATACAAGCATCGTTTAGATCGGCTAGAAGCCTTTCAACTCTGTTTGCGAAGGATCTTACATCTTCATGGAAACTTTGCTTAGCATTTACAAGTTCGGTTTGTATTTGAGCAAGCGTCCTTTTCTCTAGAAATTGTTCTTGTAGCGCTTGCCTTAATGCGCTCCAATCTTCGAAAGTTTTATACTTTACAATATTATACGCGGCACCGGTTAATTTGCACTTAATTATATTCAATACCATAGCGGAATCTGAAGCACTTAAACTACTGGGATTTACTACGTCGCAACAACTAACAAACCGATGCAATTCGTTACGGCTACCATCAAATTCGGGTATAAACTTTAGAGCGAAATCAGCACTGAGTTTTGGCGGCATTTCGATATCGTTGTGTTCAGGCAATTCAGGCAACGACATAAAATTAGATTAGGAAATAGGAACAAAACGTTGAAGAAATTAGTAATAAGGTAGTAAGGTAGTATAACGTTGAACAAAATATAAAAAAATCACGGCGAACCCAAATGGATATCACTATTTTCTCGGGAGTAAAACCGAATATTCCGTAATATCAGCGCATCATAAAATTGAATTAAACTCAAAATTTTCTCACTTTCAGGTTACTTTCACAAACTGTAGCACCAAAATTTCTTAATAAAAATCACAATATATTTAAATTAGATATTTATGAGTAGTCGAAATTAAAAAGAATTAATATTTATTTATTTATTTGCTCGAAAATTAATAGGATGACGTTGTAAGTTAAACTTGAATCTCCCACAAAAAATTTGATAGGAAAAAATTTTTTTTTATCTCTTAGTAAATATTTAAGTATTTCAAGGTTTAGTAAATATTTAAGTATTGTATTTAAGTATTTGATAAAATATTTTAGTAATTAAAAGGAAACTTATATATAAAATAAAACACATTAGTTATTTATTGTAAAAAAAATCAGATGAGAAAACTCTTTAGTTAAAAAAAACCTGAATATACTCCCACGTAGGTAGATGAAAATTTTAGATGATTATCGACTTTTCCGCTGAATATGGATCCCACGTAGATGATAGATGAAAATTTTAGATGATTATCGGCCTCTCCAATGAATATAGATCCCACGTAGATGATGAAAATTTCTTTTAGTTGTTATTCGGGGGTTGTCGATCGACGCACTTTATTACTTTAATACCAGCAACCCCACACCTGACACCACTTTTGTTATTGCGTATCGCGTAATAAACTCGCCGACGACAATTCTATTGGGTTTCGTTGGAGTATGTGAATCAATATAAAAAAACACTTTACACTGCCAAAGTATAATTTTTATTTAATAGAATCCGAAATAACAATTTTGGTTTATTTGAGGGAGACCGAGATTCGACGTTGATTGTTTGATGTTAAGACTTCGAATGCATTTCCATACTTTTCATTTGGCCATTCAAGCCGGAGGTAATGGAAATGTAATTTGATATTTTATTAAAGTCACGTTGAAGTGACATGCATTACTTTAAACAAAAATGCAGAGGTAATGGAATTTCGTGCAAAAAGTGCAATGAAAGAATTAAAGTACTTGGAAAAATGATTAAATTGAAATAATGATTAGTTGGAATGAAATGAGAGTAATGAACCTGATATTTGAAGAATTTGCTGCCATGTACAAATAGGCAGGATTTAATGTTACTTTACAACACATGGTTATGGGTACATAAAAGAATTTAGAGTTACCTATAAAAAATATGCTTCAAATTTATTAAAATTCGAGGTTGAGCACCACCTATCGGAAAAAAAATTATGTGTGCGTTGTACGCGGTAGGAAAAAAAGTATAATGAAAAAACAATAAATCTGGAAAAAAATTGCCTCTTCCCAATCTTATCGGTGATTCAATTAGAACAGCGTTATGTATTCAAGTAGATGCATCTAAACATATAACTTCTCGGTGAATTGGAATTTTAACTTTCTCTTTTCGGTTAGCCGTTACACTGCTCCCTTCTTACTCAGTATTCGTCCCGAACACAGCTTCCTCCAGGTAGGGGCGCACAAATTTGCAAACTTCGACTCTTTCTACCGTTTTTACTGTTTCTATACTGGTTAGAGGGAATTTTAGAAATTTACTACATTTCAGAATGTGGCTTGGGAAAATTCGTGCGTCATATTGGACCCGCAATTTTGAATTTATAAGCTTTGATCATAAATTCGTTGTTTGCCCTAAACGCCCCCAGATACCGATTTTCATTGCAATCGGAATACAATTGGAAAAATTCGTCGGCCATATTGGCCCATTTTGAATTTATAAGTTTTGATCATAAATTCGTTATTTGCAACCTTAAAAACCCCTAGATATTCACTTTCATTGGAATCGGAATACAATTGGAAAAATTCGTCCGCCATTTTGAATTTATAAGTTTTGATCATAAATTCGTTATTTGCAACCTTAAAAACCCCTAGATATTCACTTTCATTGGAATCGGAATACAATTGGAAAAATTCGTCCGCCATTTTGAATTTATAAGTTTTGATCATAAATTCGTTATTTGCAACCTTAAAATCCCCCAGATTTCGATTTTCATTGGAATCGGAACACAATTTGCAAATTCGTCGGCCATATTGGCACGGCCATTTTGAATTTATAAGTTTTGATCATAAATTCGTTATTTGCAACCTTAAAATCCCCCAGATTTCGATTTTCATTGGAAACGGAACACAATT
This sequence comes from Thereva unica, assembly GCA_949987705.1. Lineage (NCBI taxonomy): Eukaryota > Metazoa > Arthropoda > Insecta > Diptera > Therevidae > Thereva > Thereva unica. Next base: position 28,856 of record CATLJY010000686.1, read on the forward strand.
GGCAAATTCGTCGGCCATATTAGCACGGCCATTTTGAATTTATAAGTTTTGATCATAAATTCGTTATTTGCAACCTTAAAATCCCCCAGATTTCGATTTTCATTGGAATCGGAACACAATTGGCAAATTCGTCGGCCATATTGGCACGGCCATTTTGAATTTTTTTATAAATTATAGCCTATATGTTATTCTGATATATGAGCTATATTATTGTAAAGTTTCATTAAAATCCATTCAGTAGTTTTTGCGTGAAAGAGTAACAAACATACATACAAACATTCACGTTTATAATATTAGTAAGAAGTAAGATTGTACGTTGCTGTCTGTCTAAATCAATTACTCCAAACAAGTAAAAGTTGCGTTTAAAACTTCAAAGACGAAGACAACTTCAAAAGTTGTGTTTGAAACTAATATATTAGTTTTTATCCTTTTTTAAGGGTAAATACTATATTACGTTCTTCTTCTTCTTTGGTCCGTTAGTTGGCGTGAAAGGGCGACTATCTTCTTCTACAGTATTTTCGGTCCGAGCGGAGAGTCCCAGCAATGGATACGCTGCTGTCGGTACCGCTTCGAAAAATGCGGTCTCTTGCCCTGTTTCTTTGGTTTCCCGATTCTGGTCAATTCGGCAGATCGAGTACCCGCCTCCTTTCACACCCTGGGCTTGGGACCCGGCGACGGCGAAGTTTCTATATTACCTTACAAGGGAGAAAAAGCAGAATTCTAAAAATAAAATCAAAAGCAGCGTTTTCAACCCGAGTGTGATGAAAACATAATTGACGCTTTTACTAAGAGCAAAAACGATTTAAATTTTTGTTCAGCGCAAAAGCGGTATAAGTTTTCATTAAAAGCAAAAGCGGAATAAAAAGTTAACCCGCTTTTGCTCTCGGTTTTTTGATACACCGTTTTTGCGCTGAAGTACAGTTATACCATTTTTACTCTAAGAATACGAAGATATTCCTCTTTTGCGCTAAAAAAAACCGAACCGTTTTCGCTCTCTTTGTAATTTTAGCCCGCTTTTGCTCTGAGGGTGTCATATAATAATATATTTTTGATAGAATTGGAATAAGAATTGTATTTTATTTACATTTATTCTTACCAACCGCATAAATCAACACATCAAAGAAATAAAGAAAATTCAAGCAATGAAATTTCATATGTAAGGTTTTATACGAATAAATATTTTTTTCTTTGACTAGGGTGTTAAAAGAATGTCAACGACGTTTTAAACATTCACCGCGTTAATAGAAACAGGCAGAAAATAAGGCTCCTTAAAATTAAGTAGGATTATACATAGATTATGCTCTTATCTGAGACTACACCTTTAAAACTTCCACTCTACCCTTTGCTCATGTCAAGGCCTCTACACAATATGAATTTTTGAAGGCCTAAGGACTAAAAAATTACTAAATAAGTCACTGGACAAATTGACAGATTATTCAAGGCGCCTGAAAACTACCCTGCCATTCCCATATATGAAAGATATGGAGGATGATTTTCAAAGAAAAACATTTTCTTTTTGTTGTGTTTATCCGAAAGAGATTTTCTTATAAAACGGAACAAACTTTCTGACACTAAACTCGTAGATGATCTTTCCCTAGGGATACTAAATAACGGAAGAGCTGACTACCCCCTATTGGTCTTAGTCCATCCCTTCATATATCTTGTTAGAATTGTCTGTGGAGGGATACTTTTTTGCTGTTTCCTTTTTTATCTGGTTAAAATTGTCGTAACTTCCGCTTGGCTCTTCGCTGAATTTAGATATTGGACGCGATTGTGGCAGAAAGTTTTTGATGTGAGTCGAACCCACTCAAACACCCATCCATCCACCCCCACAACTGTTTGTGCCAACTAGAAAGAAGTTTTTTGGCTTTGAAAAGTTCTCCGCCTATTTTCTTGGCACGATGTTGTGTCTGTGTATGTCAAATGTTCAAATGTGTCATGTTTTTTTCGGAAGTTTAAACTAAACCACTACTGGGGTAAATATCCTTTAGAACATAAGCCAAGTAGGATGGTTGTGAAAATTATGCTTCTTATTCTTCTGAAAAATGTTTGTACTGAACTTGATGATTTAAATAGTAGGCCTGCAGCGCATCCCATTTTTTCGCTCGAAGTGATGGAAATGAGATAACCGGTTGAGACTAATTGCAATCGATAGAGGATGGAAAAATGCATCTACAGTTGATTTTGGCCGAAGTTTGGACGTGGCCAACATATAAAAAAATAATGAAAATGCATTTTTTTCGTAAGTGCGGTTTGAACGAAATTTTCACTTTATACTTTATCGCCATATCCCAGTTGATATTGGAGATATCAATTTCAAATTTTAACATAGTCTAGTTTGACTAATTCCCTAAATATAAAACTTTAACCGAACTGGTTACATCATATAAAAACAAAATGGCGAATGTTTAAAAAATTTCCAACAGATTGGCGAGACTTATTTTTCTAATCAAATAGTTGTGTTATAGATTTTTGAAATTCGCTTTTTTGGCTAAACTACATTGTAGCCAAATACTTAAGGCAGTTTTCTGTAAAATTTCAGATCAAAATGTCCTCCGGTTCAAAAGTTACGTTAACATTTATTATTAATAATGGACTGCTAGTTTGCAGTTTCAGCAGATACACGCTATACATCTTTAGATTTTGCAATCAATATTTCGATAAATTTCGCCGAGGATCTCGACAACAAAATATTTTGAAAACATTTTCGAAAGAAAGCAGATTCTTCGGAATATGTTCCTTCAACTGAGGAATTTGAGAATGGCAGCGACAACAAAGCGGCTGGAATGCAAATACGCTTAAATCTAGGCTCATTCCCAGCATCTACTTCTTCAAGAACATTCACCCACAACACGTCTATAGATCGTACATTTTTTATTTCAAGAAAGACTTTGAATTCCGAGGCCAAATCTTTTATGTCGGATTTTATATGCGCTGAAACTGTGGCAGTGAAAATGTTGATTTTTTGAAACGAAAGCTAAGTACCTTTTTTTGGCTTTTCTTACTTTAGTTTGATTAAAAAATCTCTGAATCGTTCTTTGACGGAAAACAAAATATTCGGATCTCAATTTTAACTAAACTCATTGATATCATATCCATAGTCTATACCAGTGATTCTCAACCAATGTACCGCGGCACTTTTGTGTGCCGCCAAATTCCTGAAGTGTCCGCAAAATTCAGGAAACAAAAGTCCACAACCGATCACATATTCGCATTAAGACAAGGTAATTGAAAAGACGAAAGAGCTTAATATAGAGACCCACCTCTTTTTCATTGAGTTTAAGACAGTATATGATCTTGCGCTATGTTACAAAATCTACGAAGCAATGGTGGACTAAACCAATTAATTCAAATCACTAAAACCTCATCGAGTCGAATGATAAACGGAGTGACAGTACGGGGCAATTTTTCGGTGCGAATAGAGGCCTCAGGTAGGAAGACTCTCTATCCTGCTTACTATTTAACAATTAGTCAATTGAATTACGAGCTGGCTTTAAATTCTTTGGGTATATCCGACTAGCATTTTGGGAGGGGCCCTTATGACTCTAGCCCGACCGCCCCATGTGGACTCCGAGTAGATTGCCCTATAATGCCCACACCGAGTATCTTATCCATTGCCTCATTCGCGCCTCGTCATACGAAAATGCCTCATTTGGCCCCTCGGAGAAAAAATCTTTGCTCCTCAATTCCGAGTGGAAAAGGGATTCCGAAAAGTTTGAGAAGTTAAGCGTAGATATGTAAATAATAACTGCGCCTGTGTCGAAAACTTTATATTTTTAAACGCAAGTATCGTTTTACCAATACGGTCTCCCAACTGAGTAGGTATACTAATTACGTCCAATGCTGCTTAGCCCTTGTAATCGAACCAGAACTGATCTATTGAGTATGCTAAATGATACCCTCCACGGTCACCACCATTATTGCCTGAAACATGAAGCTATACATCAACAAAAAGTAAAGCTTTGTATGAGTTAAACTAAAGCTAAATGGCCCGGCTTCACAGACCTCAGTTCAATAATGTCGAGTTCAATACACGTAAGTATCTTCACCGGATAAAGTCCAGTTCTTGTTCAGTTCGTGCAAATTGTTGCTTTTTCGCCAGAAGTCAGAAATGCAAAAGCCCACTGGAATTGCATTTCACTATTCTAGTTGATTACTATCTTTTGAGCGAGCTTTTACATTCAACTTCAGTTCTTCAGTTTTCCTCAGTTGAATATGTTTAAACTATATGCAAATTGAATTGAGGTTGGAAGTTCAGTTCGCCAATTGGCTTTTTCAGCCGGGGGTTTTTTTGGAAGGTTTTCAAAACGTTTTCTGAATATGTAAGGCAGATATCGCCCCACTTAATTTGAAATAAGGTTTGCCTATTACGTTACGTTAAGTTATCCCCAGGAGCTGCACCTTAATTTAACTTTTTCCAACTCAACATCGATCCACCTTTCAAACCCTCTTCGAGGCTCGCATGAGAAAAAAAATGGGGCACCTAAATCTGTCACTAGCTGACGGTCTATAAGTTAAATTTTTTTAAATTTATTGTATTGTTAGTGTGCCGCCAAATTTCGAAATTGTTAAAAGTGTGCCGCAACAAAAAAAAGGTTGAGAATCACTGGGTTATACCGCGGCGCGGCGAATTGGGACTTTACTAAACTAGTTTCTGTTGATTATTTTCAACTATTGTGGAACAACTATTATAAGTCGACTCGTTTAAATCAATAATATTTGTAAAAATTGGCCTATATTCCTCTAGAAATTCCCCTGACGGGTTTTCTCCCTTGAAACTCCCCTGGTGAGCTAAAATTCCCCTAAATTTAGGGGAGATTCCCCTGATCTGACAACACTGTCTAATTGCGACGTTTTTGAAACTTATAGTTGTTACTACTAGTTGGTGGTCACTTCCAATAGGGCATTTTCTACGCACACATACAAGCCGCAAGGCACACAAAGTTTTGACAGCTAACATTTTCCATACATTTGGTTAGAGTTTTGGCAAAATATTCTTATTTTTTCCTAATTTAATTACATCAAACTAATTCAGCAATTGAAAATAATTTGTATATTATGTAATTTACATTAACAATGCCTAGTATTTGTGCTGTAGTTGGATGTAGTAAGCGGGGTGACCGGGACAATGTAAAATTTTTCAAATTTCCGAAAATTGATAAAAGAACCGATAAAAGGTATAATTTGTCAAAATTAAGGCAAAAAAAGTGGTTAGCGGCTCTTAAACGTAAAGATTTAAAAGCGGAGATGTTTTCGTCAAGAGTGGTGTGCTCTATTCATTTCATTTCGGGTAATTTTCTTTTTTGAACTGACCAGAGAAAACGTTTTTAATTGATGTACTTAATTTAGGCCGGAGTGCTGATTTGATGGATGATTTAAATCCCGACTGGATTCCAAATCTTAATCTGGGATATATTAATAAAAAACCAACGAAATCATCAAAAGATATGGAAAGATATATTAGATCTATAAATAGAAATTTAAAAACAGAACAAAAAATGTTTGCTGGAGGCTCTTCAACGGCCCAAGAAATTACTGACGAAACATCGAATGAAACAGAAGAAAGTGAAATTTTAACATTAAAAGAACAATTGGAAAAAGTTAAAAAGGAATTGCAGCATGTAAAAGCGAGGCAACCTCCTCTTTTGGCGCGATCATTGCAAGAGTTTGGCGAAGATGAGACTAAATTTAAATATTTTACGGGACTTAACTACAAAACATTAAAATCTTTGTATGAATATTTAGAACCCTATTTGCCAGAGATTGCTGAGAAACAAACTAAAGTTCAAATACTTCTTTTAACGTTAATTAAACTGAGATTAAATTTGGATTTCACATTATTAGGTTATATGAGTGGAATAAGCGTAAGTTCTGTCTCGAGATATTTTCATAAGTGCATTTATGTGATGTTCCAAAGAATGAAACACTTAATCAGTTGGCCATCGCGGGAAGCTCTGCACAGAGTTATGCCAGTATGTTTTAAAAAAAACTTTGGCAATAAGGTAACAGTCATAATTGACTGCTTCGAAATCTTAACAGAAAAACCATCTGGTATATTAGAATCCGCTCAGAGCTGGTCAAACTACAAACAATCGCATACGGCCAAGTATCTTATTGGTATCGCTCCGAATGGAGCTGTCGTTTTTATTTCCAAAGCCTACGGAGGTCGAGCTAGTGACAAATATATTACACAACATTCTGGCATTTTGAATAAGCTTCAGAAAGATGATTACATTCTTGCGGATAGGGGTTTTTTGATAAGGGAGGATGTATCAAAGGTAGGAGCTGAACTCTTGTTGCCTGCCTTTACAGTTGGACAGAACGAGCTGCATCCACTAGATATAGAAAAGTCTCGGAAACTCTCAAATTTAAGAATTCATGTGGAAAGGATTATTGGTCTTTTGCGAATAAAATACAAAATTTTGTATAAAAACAAGTTTCCACTGTCCACTCTTATGCAAATTTGTAATTTTTGCGATGTACCTTTAATAGACCAAATCGTAACCGTATGTTGTGTCCGTTAGTAGTTCCTACAGAGTGAAACATAATTATTTACGAGTTCAAAAACAATTTTATTCGAATAACAATCAAATTTTCAAAAAAAAACTTCATTATATTAATATTTCATAACAATAAACGTAAAAAAAAAACATAAATAACTTCTTTCATTATAAAAGTATACAGTAAATATCTAAAAACATACTTAAAAAAAACATAATTTTGTAATTATAAAAAAATCCAATAATGTTCGGTTTAAAATAAACATAAAATATTTCAGCTTTTAATACTTCAATGATAAAATATAAAGCATTTCATAAAACTCTTATTACTATACAGCCTTTTTTGATTCAAATCAAATCACAAAATGTTAAGTCTGGAATGTACATTTCCATTTGCACTTGATAATAATTCTTAATCATATTTCATTATTATCTACTACTATAATATTGAGCTAATAACTCCGGCATTAGGACATTTCTAAAAAATAATTCAGCTTTTAATAGTTCATGCTGAAGGAATAAATCATTTCTTATTACTCTTATCACAGTACAGTCTTTTTTGTTCCAAATAATAAAATCACAAAATGTTAAATCTAAAACGTGCATTTGCATTTGCACTTGATAATAATATTGGTGACCTGTCTCCATCTGATAAACCTCATCGACGAGCTTAATAGGGCAATCTCTATGGCCAGCGTAAGTCCTTAAGGATGTTCCCTCACGAAGACAGTAAGGACACTTAATCTCTGCAACTCCTTTCCCACAACAATAACATTCAGTGAGTGCATCCGGCGACGCTCCAAAGAACGGCTGAGCTTGGTAGACATGGAACCCAGTAGTTGAAGCACTAAAATTATTATGTTTGCTTTTTGAAAGTTCGATGTATTCCTTCAAAGCATCCTTTTCGTGAGTGCAGCCATACCTTGTCGCTTTTGTTATGAAAGTGAAGTTTTCTGGATAGCAAATTCTTTTTATTAGTGATAGTGAAGGTGCATCAATACTGGTTCTAGTTACAGCCTTAAAAACTGACGCAGTTATTCTTCCTGCACGAAACTTATTCCACCACCAGCTTTTGTTTTGCCCTATACCTATACTTAATTTTGTTATTTTAGCGATGTTTTCACTTGAATAATTTAATTCTAAAATTGTTTGTGTGCCTAACTCTCTTAAGTGTATTAAATTGCTTTGAGACAGATGTGGCCTAAAAAATTGGCAAAAGAATAAATTTAACATATCTGTTTCTGGCTCTCGGTTTTCGCTTCCGACCGGGTCGGTCGTCTCTCCTGCGACTGGCCCTCCCATTAATTCAGTTCTCGACTGATTAACTGTGTTGTACTATTACGGTTTTATTATTCTACAAAGTCATGTGTTCTTTTTGTATATTAAATTAATCTTAGTTTTCGTTCTTTACGAGTTTTGAGTTTTTATGTAAGCCATCGAGCTTCAGTTTATATTAGTTATGTTTCGGTGAACATACATAGACATGTTTCTTTTTTCTTAAAATCAATTAAGAAAATTTCTAAATACGGAATTTTTTTTTTTTTTTTTGTAAAAGACTGTGATATATGTACATCATGATCTAACGATCATTAGTTAGAATTCTTCAATGTCTATAGATTTGTGTTTTTTATTTTGTCTTAATTTCATGGATTTTGAGGATTTATTAAGATTTTAAAATGACACATGTTTTTACACGTCGACATGCTTAATCCATGCGGAAGCGTCATTTACCGTTAACGGTTACATCAAGGGACAACATGGACAAAGGCACTCACATGGTGATCTGTGCAAATTATTCAATTAGGACCTTTTTTAGCATATGCCTTTCTAATTCATTTAAATAAAATTGTATCAGTGTCTTTAAAATCAAGAATTTTTCAATTTGAGCATCCTGCACGCGGTTCTTTTTGTGTAGATTTATGTGACTCATACCGGTTTACATGATGGACAAAAGATTATTAGACTAGGAAATTTTCATATACTGAGAGTGTGCCTGGCCAGTCTACTTCGCTTGAAGAATCGGTATTTGAAGTTAATTAGTAAATTTAATGGTGAATTCAGAGTTGTGATGGCGCTTCGATACCGATATTTCGTGACTTTTTGAGGAAGGGAAACTCAGTCATAGCAACTGTTTAGGTCACACTTTCAGCTAATATATTTATCAGTGACATTATATCAATGGCTATTTCAAATCTGAGCATCTTGCACGTGGGTCTTCTGGAAGTGGATTTTGCGTGCCTCATGCCAGGAATACAGGATGGACTATTATGATCAGACCAGGAAATTATCGTTACAGAGTAGGTGTGCATCCAGTTTACATCGCTTGAGAAGTCAGTATCTTGGAGGAAATAATTATGTATAAATGGTTAAGTCGAAGGAGATAAATTAGGGGTAGCAACAGGACCGATTTGAGCGGTGTTAAGGGCAGACACCGCTTAATGAGCCGACAGATACTGATGACTCGTGGCTGGTTGATAGAGGACAACTTAGTCAGAGCAGCTGGAGGGACACACATTCAGTTTTTTTTAGTTATGATATTTGATAAGCCACTAATTTTTTTTGTTTTTGTTTTTCCATCTTTTCTGAAATTTCTGGACATAATTTGAAACCTGCTGCAGTACGTGATAATGGGACATGATGCTGCAATAGGCTCACATAGAGATACTCTCTTTCTGTCATACCTTTGACAATTTGGCAATCTAGTCTACATCAAGATGTTTTACTTGATCATCCATCGCAGTTTGGATTCTGCATTACCGGACGTACCCCATTTGACAACTATGATGACAGCTTTAATCATCGAACCAGTTTTGTCTACTTAAACGTGATATTCTTCACAACACTCAACAGAGACGCCTGCCACGTAGTTCTGGCCCTAACCAGGACGCATCTTCAATCTTGTACCAAGAAAGAATTTTATTTAAATTTTAGTCAAGTATTTTGGTTTATATAGCCGCAAGGCTGAACCAGTAAGAAACCCTGTGGTCAGGGTTCGCTAGCTTTATGCTAGTAAACCATCAACAACAACAACAACAACAACATATCTGTTTCGGTGGAAATATCCTCATTGAAGGAGGTGGAACTAGTTGGCTTCTTCGGAATTGTTAATGAAGCGACAACTGGCAACTCTCCTTCTTCACTCAATTTCACAACAAAATCACGTACTTCATTTACAGTTGCTTCAGGCACCTCAAAATTGTATGCAACTTTTTTTTTATATTTATAAATTTCTTGAATGGTACCAAAATTTATTTTTCTTTTCGGTGGAAGCAGCCACTGATTTAAAACATCTGTACAAGATTTTAGTTGATGTTCATTGAGGTCTTTCCTAGACCAAGCCTCCAATGCGAAAAGTGTTGCGGCAAAATGTGTGCTGGCTTCGCCTAGTCCAGCCATGAAATCACAATGAGCAGCTTGAATAGCTCCATTCAAGGCTACAGCAACCCAACAAGCTGTAGGTTTTAAGTTTAATTTTTGGGAATGTTTAACCTAAAATCAAAGATAAGTTGATGCAGCTAGCTTATGGCTTGAATTTGAAAATTTTACTTTTGCAAATACAATATTTCCAGCTTTGGCAGTTTTACTGCCCAAGTACTGGATCCATCCAGCTTCGAAGGTTTTATATGCCTCCAAACCTTTAAAAGCTCTAAAACTTTCTCTGCTATAGGCACTTTGCCGATCTATTAAATATTCTACAATATCAAAATAATGCACATTTCTTGGCAAAGCACTTCGAGAGAAATTGTTTTCAGTTAATTTATAAGGATCCAGGCCATCGCAATATTTTCCAATTTTACGCTCATACCGATTTTGAACACTAAAATAAGCAGAAACGAAGCACTTAATCAAAATATGACCTGGTATTTAGATTTCATAATAAAAACTTGAACTGTCATTTCACGTTTTATTTTCTAAAAATAGTTAATATTTACTTTTTTCCAATAAAAATAATACCTACTCCATACTTTCCCTTGCATCTTGCCGGCCTGTCATCTTTTGTGTGCCTTGCGGCTCTCCAACACATTGACACTTGATGACGTGTCAGAAAATGCCCTATGTCTGCTCCGTAAAGCTCCTGACATCCTCCACAATAGCTCTCCAGTTCACGTATTTAAAAAATGCATATTATTCATGTACAATACAAAAAAGAAAATCTAACAATGCTATGTTGTGTTTATGAATACCTAACTGGTTAATGTTATCTATCACACGTACTCCTTAGAATGTGTAATTAAATAAAATTATGCTCAAATAACCGAGACGAGAATGAGTTTGTGATAAGGAATCTTTAAAGCATAAACTTAAATTACCAGATGATTAATCGCGGCATGATAAAATCTAATTATATAGGTGCAGGTGACACATTTTCCAAAACAACATTGAGGATGGGCTCGGGTGGTTTTGAGCAACAAATCATAAAGGATTTGTTCTCTGGTTGATTAATTAACTTAATGGAAAATGTTTACAATAAAGACGTCTTATCTTTAGAGGGTACCTACAACGTGAAATTTATACTGAAATGAAATATTATCTGAAAATTTAAATATACTAAACAGTAAGTAACAATGTTGTATATGTATGTAGTCAGAACAGGCACAACTTAGAAGAGAACAAAAAATAGTTTAATGGAAATTATCAGAAGGGAGTAAACAGATCCAAATGAAGGGTGCGGAAAGTTTTAGGTGTGTTGCCATGAACTTTAAATACTCGGAAGATGAGGGTACTTTTGAGAATTACGAGTAGTAACTCCAGTAGAACAGTGAGATTTAATCGATTATCAAATCAATTTATTTTAATTAACTGCGAAGAACGTTCCTAGAAGTGTGTTTAAATGGTAAAGATAATGTTTCACAACAATACCAAAGTTCAGTGGCGTAGCGTGGATTTCTGCCACCCGGGGCGAACCATAAATTTGCTGCCCCCTAATTTCGAATTGATACTTTTAATCAATGAATCGAAAACCCAACTTGAATTTCAAGTAATTTTATATCCAAGAATTCAAGGCATCATGTAAACGCAATGAATCATATGTAACTAATGAATGTTCGGTATAGTGCGCGCCAAAATAAATGGGAATTTTACCCGCAGGCGAGGAAATTACAACTCCACATACATTAACATTCCGTGTATGGAAAAAAATCCAAGCGCACATGCATTTTAATTTCCCTTTTGAAACTCGTTTACCGGGGACAACACTCCACCATAGCACCTGACCAGGACGGACAAGAGTCGCGTAGTGAGACGGATTGAATTGTGATTGAAAATATAAATGAGCGGGTGATTTGGGGTTTTAAACGATCGGAATGACGAGATGCACTTTTCTTTTCGAATCTACTTTCGTGGTGAGGATTTTGAGACTTTCACTGCGCATCAAAAAATCGATTTTGAGATTTCCAATTGTTTTGGCGCAGGCTATATCCGTGCTTCAAGATTGGCCTAAATTATAAACTATAACAAACCCAGAGAGCTGGAATCAGTAATTTCTCTCTGTAATTTATTTCAGTCTGTCTTTAGATAGAAAGGCTCGTAGACGCACAAGCTTAAGCTTAAACTCTTCCCTGTCCCAATATCTGGAGGTTTCATTTCCCATCATCGTAGCCCAATATTATTACAGGAGATTTTTACGACAAATGCGGCAGCTGTTGGAGCCCTTCTCAAACTTCAGCATTTACAGCCCGCGTCATAAAAGAAGGGAATCTTAAAATCGCTGTTTCCATGCGCATTGAGAGTCTCATACAAGAGAGCAACGTCACTCTGTTTGTATAAAAACGAACGAACTTACCCAATTTGGCAATCCGCTGTCAGCTGCCAATGGACACCTATCGTGTTTCAGATGCGCGCTCATTTTCCTTCTTTTATGTCACGGACTCCAATCATAAGGAATATATGTTTGCTAGGTATTACCCACACAAGTGTTTTGAACCATTTACACAAACATGGATACAAAAAGAAGGTCCATGCATGAGTTATTCTTGTCTTCCATCACAGGCGTACGCTTTATTGTATTGTATGCCCGTCAAATAGGAGAGTTTGGTTGGATAATTTTGATGCATCAACTTTATCATTTTTTGATGGCAGTAAAGGAAAATGAAAGAAGACACAAACACTCATTGAAAATGAAGGCACGGAATTTTTCTTTCACTTTTTTTGAAATTGCGCCCTGTCCAATTGCGCCCAGTGCAAATATAGCAGTTGCACCTATGAAAGCGCGCCCCTGCTTTTGTCCAATTAGGATTTGCTTCGCGATCTTGCTTTTGTGCTGAGTTTACTTACGCTTTAAGCTCACAAAACTCTCCCGCTAATTAATTAGGATTAATGCTCTCCGATGATTTTCATTGTAAGCTGCACTTCCTTAACTATTTCCAGCACTAATAATGCTACAAACTGGAATCTCCATAACGAAGGTCTCTATGTCGTTCTCCAATCCTTTATATTTCGAAGCATAATAGATGGTCACTGCACTGCATATATTGGTTTCTATGGTAGAGTCTTGCATAACAAAGCAGTCCGCTTAACAGCCTTACTGGACGTAGAAGCCGCTTTCAGAAACTTCAGAACAGAGGCGATCCAGGTGTTTCTCGCCGAAGTAGTGATCTATAATAGTACGACTTATTTGAATTACAAATCATGACCTATGGCACCGTGCCAGCCAAGAAAGGAAAGACGACAAAATCAGGCGAACTAAATGAAATTGCATTGGCCACACCTTGCAGAAGGCAATGGTAAAACCCACAGAAGGTGCATTTCGTGTAATATATGACAATGGGATCACTTTTTAAATTTTTTTTTTTAAATCTTAATTACTGAAATTGCGCCCGGTGCAAGTGCACCATTTTCACTTATGAAAGCGCCGTCCTTGCTCTCATACATTTATATGGAATGGTACCTAACTTCACATCACTTCACTTCCCTTCCCATTTAGGTTTGGCCTATAGACACCATCAGCCAGGACATCGTGCTGGATGTGGCAATGGTTAGGGCCTGATGTTACCAGCAGCATCTCTAGCTCTGTCCAGTTTGGCCGCCGCCCCCAACATCTACGCCGCCCGGGGCAATGGCCCCCTCGGCACCCCCCATGCTACGCCACTGCCAAAGTTGTGGTTGATCAGCCTCAATTTTAGTAGAAATAAAAGAGGTGTAAATTTCAATAATAAGGTGTGACCCTCGAAGTACAAATCGTTTCTAATCTCTGATTTTATTTTATTGAAAACAAAGCATGACCCATGACTGCCTGAGGCTTTGACTTGAAAAACACCTTGAACCATGCAGCTGGTGAGAGTAGCCTTGGAGCCAAGTGTATACCGAAAGTATAGCAAATAGTAGGTCCCTTCCCTTCGATAAAATGGCAGTTCAGTAAATTGAAGTTTGGGCTGATAGGACAAGAAGTTTGTTTAAGGTGGGTGGACAACATCCTAAAAAAGGGCAGTGAGTATTCCGACAGAATACTCGAGATTTGGAGAAAGAGGGGAACAGGATGTCCACGAGGCCGCTTCACACTCCTCTTCTGTAGAACATTACTTCTCCCCTAAGTTTTTGAAACGTATACTTACTAACCCATATGAGTTGTGTTGTGTCATAACCAATATTATAATAGGAGCATTTCATTTTCATTGGACGTTCGCCGGAGTAGTTAGGGGCAAATCGGCGTAGTTACAGCGAGCCCACTACAGTTGAGCCGAATATCCAATTCGAATTGCGGCGAGGTGAGATTGTAAACACGAACTGGAGAGAAATCTCTTACATTTTTGAGGGAGTGAAATTTTATACTAAAGAGGCAATTCTTACATTTTTTGAGGGAGTGTAGGGATATTTCTTACATTTTTCGAGAAAAGTAAATTTTTATATTTATTTTTAAATTTCTATCTATAACAAATAAAATATTTTCGTGTTATTTTCAATCTTAGGGAGTTTCATTTTAAATCTGTAAATATGTTTTCCCCTATACAGTTAACAAAAATTTTAAAGAATATATTGGGTGTCTTCTCCCAATAGAAAATAATTATGTGGTCTTCTTCGAAGAGAAAATCAACAACACTTGATGGTTAATTTCAACTGATTTATTTTCAACTTGCCTTTTACAGGCTGGTTAATAACTTATATTATCTTTTACAATTCGATCGATAGTTATCGACTTATTTGTGTCATTTATGTTGACGACGGTATGAAAACGTACTCCGCGTTCTCTAAGGCGTTCGGCACGTACACATCATTCTGAACTGACTGTCGGGGCTGTGTCGCCGACAGACCTTTCATGTGTGTGCGAAGACGTGTAAGAAATTCTGAGTGCTCTATCGGGTTCTCATCCGTTGGGATGGAAATTGAATTGGGGAGTCTCAGATTCTGTCCATAGACAAGTTCTGCTGGTGAGCATTGTAGATCGGTTTTAATTGCCGAGCGAATACCTAATAAAACAAAGGGCAAATCCTCACTCCAATGAGTAGTGTTGTCCCTTGCCATTAAGGCCGCTTTTAGTTGTCTATGGAATCGCTCTACCATCCCATTTGCTTGTGGATGGTATGCGGTGGTACGTATCCTATGCGTACCTAGAAGTCTTGTGACTTCATTGAATAGTTTCGATTCAAATTGCGACCCTTGATCTGTTGTAATTTCAAGTGGTGCGCCAAATCTTGGGACATACTCGGTGACAAAATGTTTAGCCACCGTAGTAGCGGAGATGTCTCGAATTGGATATGCTTCCCGGCCATCTCGTAAATCGGTCTACGATTGTTAGGATATATGAATATCCTCGAGATGGGGGCAATGGTCCAACAATATCCATATGGATATGTTCAAATCTATTATTTGGTGTGTTAAAAGCTTCGTGTGGAGATTTGGTGTGTCTCGAAACTTTAGATTTTTAGCAACCTATGCAGGATCTAGACCAGTTGTTACAGTCTTTATTGATCGCTGGCCAAAAATATTTTTTAGTAATAGCTTGCCTTGTGGCACGTATGCCTGGATGCGACAAGCTATGTTCAGCATTGAATGCTAATTTTCTTAATGATGAAGGTATGTATGGGCGTAATGTACCCGTGCTAATCTCACACCAAACTTCATGAGTTGTGAAAGGAATTGGTGTGAGTATTAGTTTTACCTTCGAGCTACTACTGGGATGCTCTTGGAGTCGTTGTAACTCTTTGTCACCTTCTTGTGCTTTCGCCAGATGTGGCAAATCGAAGGTGATTGTGTCAACGTTGTCGGCCGCTAATGAGCGAGATAAATAATCTGCGACAACGTTTTGTTTCCCAGAGACATGTCTGATGTCTGTTGTGAACTGGGAAATTAGGCTCAGGTGCCTTGTTTGGCGGGGAGATCTTTCGGTTTTTGTGTGAAGGGCGTGTATTAAAGGCTTGTGGTCAGTGTAGACCACAAAATTTCTTCCTTCAACAAAGTACCGAAAATGTTTTATTGCTGCAAAGATTGCGAGTAGTTCGCGATCAAATGCAGAATAATTTCGTTCAGCAGATGATAGCTTCTTAGAAAAGAAAGCTAATGGTTGCCATCTGTGACCGTTAAATTGTTCCAGCACAGCTCCGATAGCAAAGTCGGAAGCATCAGTTGTGACGCTATATTTAGCATCCTGTAGTGGGTCTATCAGCATCACTGCTGCAGCCATTGCGGCTTTCACGTCGAGGAATGCTTGTTGACATTCTGCGGGCCAAGGAAGTTGTTCCTTATTTTTTGTTGTTGATGGACAATTGAGGAGTTCCCTCAAGTGTTCATTAATCGGCACTAGCAGTTGTGCTAGTTTAGGAATAAATCGGTGATAAAAGTTCACCATTCCTATAAATTTTTGTATTTGTTTGACTGTTGTTGGAGTTGTGAGGTCATTAATTGCTTGGACGCGTTCGGGTGATGGAAGGATTCCATCCTTGCCGATACTATGTCCCAAAAAGTTGATCTCACTGACCCCAAAAACGCATTTTGATAACTTTATTGTTAAACCAAAGTTATCAAGGCGTTTAAACAGTAGTTCGAGGTGAGTGAGATGCTCATCCTCGGATTTACTAGCGATAAGTATATCGTCTAGATAGACATAAACGAAGTCTAAGTCCCTTGTGACTTCATTCATAACTCTTTGAAATGACTGGTCTGCATTTCTTAACCCAAATGGCATGCGAGTAAACTCAAACAGACCAAAAGGTGTTATTATGGCAGTCTTATGCACGTCTTCTTGTGCAATGGGGATGTTATGATACGCACGTACCAAATCCACCTTCGAAAATATCGTGCATCCGTGAAGGTTCACAGAAAAATTGTGAATGTGCGGGATTGGATATCTATCCGGCACTGTGACTGCATTAAGGCGACGGTAGTCGCCGCATGGCCTCCAATCATTTGTATCCCGTTTAGGGACCAGATGAAGTGGAGATGCTGCGGGAGACGACGATGGCCGACAAATCCCTAGTTGAACCATATGTTCAAACTCCAATTTCGCCACCTTGAGCTTCTCAGGATGAAGTCTACAAGCGGTCACGAAAGATAATTGCCCATTAGTAACAATGTGGTGTTGCACATTGTGTTTAACCGGTAGGTTAAAATTTGGTGGTTGTGTTAATGAAGCGTGCCAAGATGTTGGCATTCAAAGCTCTCGAGTATATACTCACCAGTTGCACAGACGTCAGTCCGAAGACTGGTCTGTGAGTCGACTAATTCTCGATGTTTAAAATCGAGAATGAGTTCGAACTTTGTGAGAAAGTCCGCACCGAGTATAGCTTTGTTTGTGTTGGCTATGATGAAGTTGTGGATGAACCGTCGGCGAAGACCTAGGTTCAGTTCCAGCAACTTCGCGCCAAAAGTTGGGATCGTGGATCCATTTGCGGCCCGCAGAAGCAAATTAGGGCATGTTGTTTGTACCCTAAAAGTGTGTTTAGGAACTAATGATATGTCCGCGCCAGAATCGATTAAAAAGTCGAGCTGGTTGTGCTGGTCGCGGACAAATAAATCTGCACGAGCGTCTCTGCTGAGAGACGCCCGCGGATGTGGCGGCTCCCCGCCAATTTAATTTTTTTGATGATGGGCCCTCTTCATCTTTCGGTCCTTCTTGGCTGTAGAGCCAGGACCCTTGAAGGCACACGGCGGGGTGCACCGCTCTGCCCCACTGCCGTAGCGGTAGTGGTAGTAGCAGAGCGTCCCCGGTAGCGCTTGTGCAGATGAAGGTTTCGGTATGGCACCTTGTTTGGTGGAGTTACTGGTCCCCGCTGATGGCGCCTTTGGTTGACGAACCGGTGATCGGCCCCATTGCCGTGGACCAGCAGACCCTCCCGCCGACTCCTGGCGCTGGCCTTGCCCTCTCCCCAACACAAGTGTTCGCAATTGCTGCACCTCGCGTTGGAGAGACTGCACGGCCCGCTCCAGGGACGGCGAGCTTCTCACCTCAGACACCTGAGCGGGGGCTGAACGGGCAGTGATCTCCCACACTGTATCCGCCAGTTTCGACAGCTGCCCTAGGGACTGGTCAGCGGATGCGGCAAGCACAACCTGGATGTCTCTGGGTAACCTGCGCTCCCAAAGACTCCTGATGAGCTCTTCCCCATCCCCGAGACAATCCCCTGCCAGACTCTGCAAGCCCCTCAGGAAATCTGAGGGCTTGCGGTCTCCGGGCTCATGCGCCGCCAACAGCTGCTCGAAGCGGTTCCTGGTCGATAAACCATATCGTTCCAGCAACCGCCTCTTAGCCTCAGTATAGCTGGCAGCGCTGAGGTCCGGAAAAGCGTGCAAAAGTATTTTGGCCGCCTCTGTCGGAAGAGCGGACACAATGTGGGACAACTTCGCTTTGTCCGAAGTTACACCGTTCAGCCCAAATTGTGCCTCAGCCTGGTAAAACCAGACGGCCGGGTAGTAGGTACTAGGTCCCTTGAGTCTGGGAACCAAAACCGGTTTTGGGATTTAGGTCAAGGTGATTAATCACCTGTAATTATGTTAATTGGTTGACAGGTCATAAATCACCTGTAATTATCATAAGTGGCTGACCTTGGAATCTGCGCGAGACGGTTTGGACTGAGAGCACGTGGGATGGAATGCAGGTCAATGCCATCAGTTGCCTGTAATGTTGGAATCCAAGTCAAGGTCATCAATCAATCACCTGTTGGTTGGCCCTGGAATCTAGGTCGCGGTCGTTGACCTTGAGACTGGTTTGCTGGTGTTCGGGAACTGGTTCGAGTCGTTGGCTTGGGCGGGGTCTTTGGCGGGGGCGGGGGCGGCGGCGGGGGCGGGGGCTGGGGGCGAATGTTGAGAACTCGATGGCTCGACGGGTACATCATGTCTATGGGAGGTGTAGGTTTTGAAACTCTGTGGGTAGCATTGAAAGTAGAACTGTAAACCTGAAAATGACTACAATTTGATACATTAAAAAAAACAATTATTTTAACATTTTTATTTTTTAAATCAAATATAAACATTGAAATTTATTTTTAAAATTTTATTTTTACATGATTTACACATTCAGTTCATGGGGATTTCCTGATCTTTTCTTAAATATGATTTCGAAGGAATTACCCATCTCTCCCAAATTCTCTATGGCATATTTCCCCTTTTTTAATAAATTAATCCCCCTATCTGAGAGGTCAGTATACCTTCCCGGTAAGTATATAATACTATCCTCCAGCTCCACCAGCACCTTTTTCCCGAACTTGGTATTCACCTTCCTAGCATCAATTATGTTGTACGCTTCGTTGACTTTCATGTCTTTCAAAGGCATATTTTTCTTATATTGAAAACTGTTGATTTCCTCCAGTATGCATTCCTCATCCTCATCGACATCAGTATCATCATCATCATTCACACAGATGATAGGGGACATGCTTTTCTTCCTTTTGCTAAGAGTCGACTTAGAAAAATCCTCCTCCTTCTTCTCCTCGAAAAGTCGCCTCTTTACCCCTTTGCTAGTTGACGATTTCCTAGCTGACTCCAAACTATCAGCACCAAACTCAAAATTATTATTATTCATAGTGCCAGCCATATCTGAAAAGAATAAAGTCGAATGGTAAAATAATTGAAAATTTATTTATTTAAAACATTCTTACCCAAATGTTTCTTTTGATTTTTCAATAAAAAATTCTGCTCCTCACCTGATTTAACTTTGGAAAGTTTCTTCTGCCTTCCTCTAGAACTGATGAAACTCTACTTAAGAATCATCAGCCAAAGTGGAGTTTATATAGGCCCGAACTACCCATACATTGATACTATTAAAACAAGTCGCTAATTTATTACGATCACGCAAGCAGATATACTGCGCAATTGCAAATGATCCGGTTGCAGCTGCAAAATCTCGTTTGTTTTTGTTTTGTTTTGCGTTTTTGCTCATTTCGCAGCTGACGCAGAAATGAAATTATTATCTAGCTAAGAAATGCAGATGCCAAGCGAACCAATTAAAATAAATAAGCAGGCGAGTTCAACTTCCAAAGATTGAAACAAGTCGCATTAATAATTAATTGCGATCACGCAAGCAGATATACTGCGCAATTGCACATGATACGGTGCAGCTGCAAGAGCCCGTTTGTTTTTGTTTTGTTTTGTGTTGGGTCGCGTATATAAAAACCTACCCGAATGCATCTCCGTCATTCGAAGGTTGATTTTAAAATCGCGAAAAGTGAGTCGGGAAGTATTTACCTTGACAGTTTAACTTTAAAAGTGAAGAAGTTTTATGCTAATCGGAATTTCGAGTGCTGAAAGTGTTTTAAAAAGTGTAAAAGTGTGGGTGGATATTATTTAAAAACAAAAAGGAATTTTGAGTGTTAACATTGTTTTAAAAAGTGTAAAATTGTGGGTAGATGTATATTTAAAAATAAAAAAGAAGTTCGAGTGTTAATATTTTTTAAAGTGTAAAAGTGTGGGGGATATACAGTCACTCACATCCATATTCGTACAAGGAATGATTGCTACTAAAATAACAAGAAAACCTGTATTTGTTATATGATTTTTATCCTTTTTTTTTAATTTAATAATAATAACAAAGCTTATAACTAATATAACAAAACAAGTTCATTTTAAAATTTAATTTTATATAAAAAAATCAAGAAACTTGAAAACTTATGCTTTTCATACCTCACACTCATATTCGTACAGTTACCATTTTTTCTCATACCAGATACATTTAATACTTTGTAGGGTGCCCCTTGTGCTTAATAACAGCCCTTAATCGATTAGGCATTGATTCTACCAATTTTTTAGTAACTTCCGGGGTTATATTTTCCCACTCTCTGTTTAAAATAGCTCTTAGCTCTTCTTTGTTTGCTATGCTATGATTTTGTAGTTTTTTCTTCAAATGAGACCACAAGTTCTCAATTGGGTTAATATCTGGGGATTGAGGGGGTGTTTCTAGTACTTTACGGCAATTATATAATAACCACAAGCGGGAGTTTAGTGCCTTATGCTTAGGGTCATTACCTTGATAAAATATGAAAATTTTTCCAAAGAAGCCCAATTGAGAAGCGCTAGCTAACAAATTAGCTTTTAAAATGCTAATATACGGCAAATATTGAAAGAAGTTAAAAAGAACCCGAAAATTAGTGCTCCGAAATTAGTTACAATGCTAAATGAATGTGAGTTAGCATTTTAAAAGCTAATTTGTTAGCTAGCGCTTCTCAATTGGGCTTCTTTGGAAAAATTTTCATATTTTATCAAGGTAATGACCCTAAGCATAAGGCACTAAACTCCCGCTTGTGGTTATTATATAATTGCCGTAAAGTACTAGAAACACCCCCTCAATCCCCAGATATTAACCCAATTGAGAACTTGTGGTCTCATTTGAAGAAAAAACTACAAAATCATAGCATAGCAAACAAAGAAGAGCTAAGAGCTATTTTAAACAGAGAGTGGGAAAATATAACCCCGGAAGTTACTAAAAAATTGGTAGAATCAATGCCTAATCGATTAAGGGCTGTTATTAAGCACAAGGGGCACCCTACAAAGTATTAAATGTATCTGGTATGAGAAAAAATGGTAACTGTACGAATATGAGTGTGAGGTATGAAAAGCATAAGTTTTTAAGTTTCTTGATTTTTTTATATAAAATTAAATTTTAAAATGAACTTGTTTTGTTATATTAGTTATAAGCTTTGTTATTATTATTAAATTAAAAAAAAAGGATAAAAATCATATAACAAATACAGGTTTTCTTGTTATTTTAGTAGCAATCATTCCTTGTACGAATATGGATGTGAGTGACTGTACATATATTTAAAAATAAAAAAGGGTAAGCAGCTAGTGTAATTTAAGTATGAAAAAAATGTTGAAGCTTAGGGCTCAGGTAGACGAGGAGCTTGGAATGTTTAGTAAATTTTCCATCACCACCGATATGATAACGCATATCAGGCGTTTCAATCTGAGGGGACGTAAAATTACTTTCAAAATCAATAGTCCACCTGCAAATGTGGAACCCTCAGATTGGATCAAAAGTGCGGTTGACGATATTGTTCAACACGCACTCTTAGAAGTTCAGCCGGATGATTTCCTTGGTTTTACCTTTTGTGGAGCGTCCTTTATGGAGAAAGGTCCAGGGTGGTTAAGTTACAGACCGGCCTCCACACTGAAAGTATCAGATGTGTGGGACACCATTGGAAAAATTTTTCAAAGCAATTCAAGTGGATTAAGTACCGACAGGTTTTGCTTGAATGTTACCACAGTTAGATTGCCACAAGGGAGAGGAAGTGATAGAACAAAAAAGTACAGTACATTTGATGAGGAATGTGCAAAGAGAAGGGGTATCGTAGTAATAAAAAACAAGGATAGCC
The DNA here is from genome assembly GCA_949987705.1 of Thereva unica. NCBI lineage: Eukaryota > Metazoa > Arthropoda > Insecta > Diptera > Therevidae > Thereva > Thereva unica. The sequence continues at coordinate 51,090 of CATLJY010000686.1, forward strand.
TGTGTCTAGCAAGAGCATTGATTGTTGCCATATCCAAAGCGAATAAGGAGACAGAGTTTGACAAAGTGAGGCGGGATATTGGAAAATTACAAACTCAGCGAGTTACAGAACTCTTGTCTGAATCCAAGATAAATATACCCAATGAAGGTGCCGGAATTTCAGAGTTGCAAAAATTCCAAGAACATCTGAAAGATTATAAGATTATAGTGTATAGATATGGTGCTAAAGGAAGAGATGTGATATTTGAGGGACAAAATAATGGGAAAAAACTAAATTTACTGTACCACAACAATCATTACAACGTCATAGCTTCGCTAACTGCAGCATTTTGCTGTATATATTATTGCGAGGAATGTCATGTACCATACAATACCAAAAACGATCACAGATGTGGAGGAACCTGTCCTTGCTGCCAGCAGACTCCAGCATGCGCTAAAGACTGTATCGAAAAGCTGTGTAAAGAATGTAATCGACATTTTAGAGGAGAATGTTGCTTCAACTATCACAAAGCTTCAGGGTCGTTAAATAAGAAAAGTGTTTGCGAGGTAATAAAAAGGTGCAAAGATTGTCTAAAGACATATAAAGCAGATAAAACTCATATATGCGGTGAATATTATTGCAAGATCTGTAATAAACACGTGGAACAAGGACACTTCTGCTTTATCCAACCGGATGTCAGAGCACCTCCAACAAAAGACACTCTTTTCGTCTTTTACGACTTGGAAACAAGACAGGAGAAGATTGTGGGAGAAAAATATATAGAAGGAGAATCAGCTGGAGACATAAAGCTGCATGAACCGAATTTATGTGTTGTTGCAAAGCGTTGTGAAATCTGCGTGGATATAGAAAAGTTACATTTTTGCCAAAAATGTGGATATAGATTGAAGATCTACCAAACTAATGTAGTGAACGAGTTTTTGAAAGATTTGTTGGAATTAAGGAAGGGCAAATTTAAAAGGATAGTAGTCTTAGCTCATAATGGTCAGGCGTTTGACCATCAATTCATACTGAATTACATTCTGAAAAAGACAGACCTGAAACCCAAACTAATAATGCGAGGAACGAAAATTATAATGATGCAGTTGGAAAACATAAAATTTATCGACTCACTAAATTATTTTCCTATGAGCCTATCGCAACTACCAAAGGCCTTTGATCTACCGGCAGTGTATAAAAAAGGGTACTTCCCGCACCTATTTAACACACTCGAGAATAAGAACTATATTGGGAAATTACCGGCTGTAGAATATTACAGTCCCGACTCCATGAAAACTGAAGATCGTGATAGTTTCCTCGAATGGTACGAGAAACATAAAAATGAAGACTTTGATATGCAGCGTGATATTGTAGACTATTGCATTAGCGATGTACAGATTTTGACAGAGGCATGCTTAAAATTTAGAAAATTGATGTTAGTAGAATGCAAAGTTGATCCATTTGTTGAGGCGACAACTATTGCCTCTGCATGCAATTTAGTTTTTCGGCGCAATTTTCTTAAACCGAATACTATTGGTATTATTCCAAGAAAGGGATATAGATATGCCGATAATCAGTCAGCAATAGCAATTCAATGGCTAATATCTGAAGAAAAACGCAGAGGAATTAATATTACACATGCAGCCAAACAAAGAGAAGTTGTTCTGAAAGGAGTAAAAGTAGATGGCTATTGTGCAGAGTCTAATCAAATTTTTGAATTCCATGGATGCTACTACCATGGACACCCCACATGTTTGAAACACAACCGTGATCAACCTCTTCATGATGACCATAGCGATACTCTAAATCACCGATATGAAGTAACAACCGCAAAGACGGGACGCTTACGTTCTTATGGATACGAGGTCATTGAGATGTGGGAGTGTGATTTTCTCAGACTGATGGAAACGAATAAAGACATTCAAGCTTTAAGAGACCATCCTTTACTGGTACATTCACCTTTAAATCCTAGAGATGCTTTTTATGGGGGTCGAACAGGTAATGTTTATACACATTACGAATGCAAGCCAGGTGAAAAAATAAAATACATAGATGTATGTTCATTGTATCCATGGGCTTGCAAGTATGGAAAATTCCCAATTGGTCACCCTGAATTATATGTCGGAACAGATGCATGCTCCAAAGTTGATTTAGGTAAAATAGATGGTCTGATCAAATGTAAAATTTTACCGCCCGAAGGAATGTATCACCCCGTTCTACCGATTAGACAGAATAATAAATTAATGTTCCCCTTATGTCATAGATGTAGTGAGGAGAAAAACAAACATCACGAATGCACACACACGGATGAGCAAAGAGCTCTTATTGGAACATGGGTAATTGACGAGGTGAAAACAGCTCTAAGTAGAGGATACAAAATGCTGAATACATACGAAATATGGAGTTACAAAACTGAGGCGTACGACAAATCAAACCTTTCGGGTGGACTGTTTACTTCAATGATGAACAAATTTATCAAGATGAAACAGCAAGCATCAGGATGGCCCAGCAAATGCAGTTCGGATGAAGAGGAAAAGAGGAAATACCTGGAGGAATTTCTGAAAAATGAAGGTGTAAAACTGGAGTATTCAGAAGTTAATAAAAATCCTGGGCTAAGATCATTAGCCAAGTTAATTTTAAACTCCTTTTGGGGAAAATTCGGACAGCGAGAAAACCAACCGAAGACCAATATAATTAACAGTTCAGGAGAGTTGTATCAGTTTCTAGTAAATCCGGCAGTAGAGGTACAACATCTTCTTCCAGTCAATGAAGAAACGCTTATTGTAAACTGGAATTACAGAGAAGAAGCTGCAGAATCTCTAGGAACAGTTAACGTTTCTATAGCATCTTATACAACCGCACAGGCACGACTTAAGTTATTTAGCTATTTGGAGCAGCTTGGAGAAAGAGTTTTATATTATGACACTGATTCTGTCATATATATTAGCAGAGAAGGAGAATACGATCCCCCGACTGGAGAATTCATTGGAGATATGACCGATGAGTTAGAATGCTACGGTCCTGGTAGTTATATAAAAACTTTTACAAGTGGAGGCCCTAAAAATTATGCATATGCAGTTTATAGCACAAGGGATGAATCCATCAAGGTACAGAGTAAAGTAAAAGGAATCTGTCTGAATTATGAAGCTTCGCAACATGTCAATTTAGATTCAATTAAAAATATGATATTAAATGACAACGAGGAAGACCACATTCCTATCCTATCAAAAAATATTCGCCGCACAAAAGATCACGAGGTAGTAACAGTTCCGGAAATAAAAAAATATAAGGTGACTTCAAATAAACGAAGATTTCTGGAAGATTTCAGCTCCCTACCATATGGGTTTAAAAGACAGAAAAGATGAGAAAATGTGTTTGGAAGACAACAACAGAGATAAATATATGAATTTGTCGCTGCTTACACCATGCCAATTTAGAAAAATAAGAAATTTGAATAAGTTTCGTGGAGTAGGCCTAATGGGGATACCACATGATAAAAAAAGCGCACCAATAAACTCTACCCCAGGGGTTGGTGTGGAAATGAGTTCCATATTTGTTAAGATATATAAGACATTAAAATATGTATTTAAGAGTCATTTGATATTTTCTCCTGGATCGTTAAAGTCATGAATTCGGCAACTGTTATTTTGGATATACAATTTGTCAGTGGAGTAAATGGTCAGCTGTTTGCTAAGGAGATGGTAGTCTTACCACACGGATCACTTTTACCGAGCTTATACTACTTCAAGCCACCTTTTCCGTATAGTGAATTGACACCAAGAGCTCGTTGGCAGGATGATTTCAACTTTAGGAAAATAAATGGATTAAGATGGAATGGTGGAAATATTGATTACAATGAATTACCCAACCTATTGACGAATTATTCAAATTCAACAATTTATGTGAAAGGATTGGAAAAGGAGAAATTTATCCGGAAATACCTCCCTGAAGCGAAAATAATCCAGCTGGAAATACCAAAACTAAGTAACTTGGAAAACTTTGAGTCTTTCTGTATGATACATGGAAAGTCACCAACTCTTCGATGTGCCGTTCAAAATTGTGTTAATATATATTTATACATGTTAGTGAATAAATTTTTTAAATAAAAGATATCTTTAGTTTTATTTTATTTATTTGCATTCAAAATTTATCGTATCAAAAACAAGATTTGCAATACAGTACAACGGTATTTCATAAAAAAGTCGAGAATAATTTAAGTGTACATAAGATGTTCGACTTGGAATAAAAAAATCTTCGCATGCTAATGTCAATACATTTTTTTCTTTACATTTTTCCACATATTTTCTATAACATTCTTTCACACTATCCGCAGCATTGTTATTGTGGTACATAACGATGTTTAAAAATTTCAGCATTTCAAATAGTTTACAAAGTTCAGCCTGTCTTAAGGTGATGCTGCCACTGCCAACGGGGATTTTGTGTTCTTTTTGCAGCTTTGGTTGATTTGCTGGAGATGTATTTTCCATTTTGATTTTTAAAGCGCTAAGATAGCTGTAAATTGTTGTCCATTCAGAATAAGATACTGATATTGGTATGAGTCCGTGGCGATGAAACACTATTTTTGCCTCAAATGATGATGGGTCAAATCCGAGAATTATTTTCCGGTTGTGACAATCGTCCAGATGATATGTGTAGTTTAATAACAGATTTTCACCCACAACTTTTGCTTCACATTTGGACAACTTCTTTTCTCCTTTAGCACCAGTGGTCCTTTGTCTCTTACGTGATGGCTCCATGCTACTCAATTTAAACTTATATACTGAATATTAACATCCTCTGTTTGGGGTTTTTATAGTACTGACCTCTGCTTTGCATGATTGGTTACAGAAATCTCCACCATTTTGTGAAAAATTCTTTAAATATAAATTAATAATTTTATTATCATTTGAACTGAGATCGCTGGAGGCGAATTCTTTTAAAACAGTTTTCAAGCTTTTTCCCCTGCATCGTGAATATAGAAATACACAGCAATAATGTCCACAAGTTGCTGAAAATTGACTTTGCAATCGTTTTTTATTATTCAAAAAATTCTTTGAATTATTTAGTAGAAATCTTTGAAAATATTTATTGGTGGGATACCTTCCAAATGAGTCAAAGTACTCTGCCGAGCCTTGTTTAGGGAAATAAAATGCAACCCAATGAGTTCCGTCTTTGTTTGCTGGATCTGTATTAGCTATGACGCATGCTGGTTTTTTTATTTTTTGTGGTAGATGGTTGCATGGGAAGACTCCTCTAAAAAATTTGTTTGTTACGCGATTATTTGTCAATGCAGTTGCAAGCTCGATCGTGTTCATTCTTGTTCACAGGTAAATGCTGCTTCTAGGTCAATGACATTGGTGAGAGATGTCACGTAGTTATTTATAAACTCCTTAGTTGGTGTTCCACGAACAAAGATTGTCTTAAATTTCGCCAGAGTTTTTATAAGGTCTTCATCTATCCGTTTTAGTTCAAGGTTACCAAATTTAGTTGATTGTTGTTGCTCGTTGCATTCTGTAGTAGATGTTGGATATTTAAAAATTATTTCCTTCGCAAACGTTTTATTTTGCGCAGTGAATCCAGCGAAAGAGACTTTTTTAAAGAAGGTATATTCACCTCCACAAAAGTATTCCACATTAATTAAACAGCTCATTGTTACCGTAATAAATCAATTCACCAACTAACAGTTGGAACATATCGTATCCACCTTATATAGATTTAAAAATTTGTGTAAACATTTCGATCCTTGTCAATTTCAATGCTTCCATCGTACTCGGCATATACAATGCATGTCACACTATTTTTTAACGCGTCTCTAAATTTTCCTTCAACTCGTACTGTTCCCTGATTTAGTAAATTGCCGCAAGTCGCGTTATATGAATTGTCTGTTGTTAAATCGAAAGCGAGAAGAAAACATCCCTTGTCAAATAATTTCTTGGATATTTGATGACCTTTATCGAAATAATGAATACCTGTTCCTCTGAATAACGTATTGTATCCGCGTGTACTAATCGGATTATCTTTTGAGTAGTCAAATTCGAGAGGTTGATTTGGTATCTGCACGCCATTCACTGATAAATTGAATCTGGTAATGTTGTTATGTTTAAAGTTGAAGGGGTTCTTTGTTCTTCTGCCCGTGTAAGCATCATTGTCCACCATTCCAAAAATTATTAAGTTCGGTAACTGTCCGATGACGATATTATCCAGTGAAAGTGTGAATGTGTTTGCTGGAATAGTGTAACTTTTAACTTCAACTCGCTTGTATGGGTATAGGGCGTTTGATCGCTGTAAAACTGTCTCATGTGCTAATAAAATATTCGGATTAACTGTCACGTGATTCATGTACATGGTTGCATCCAAGATTTTTAATTGTGGTGAGTCGGTACCGTCCTTGGATAAAATATAAAATTCTGGTTTTTCAAGCGATAAAACAACACGTAAATCGACACCGTTTAATAGCAACTTATCCTGATTAAGCAAGTCAGTATGGATTTTCCCCATCAATTCAACCACATTACTTTTATTGAAGAGTTTCTGACGATCTAAATAGCCTTGGTGTAATTCAGCAACGGGTTTATCGATATCTGCAATTTCCGCGTCATCTTTGTCAAGATACCAGCCAACCGACTCCAAATGGGTAGATGCCGCATCTTTGCCATAATTTAATAAATTTTCAATATAAGCGCGATAATTGTAATTGTGGTCGGTTTGAGCAATTGGTTTTCCATTCAAATATACAGTGCACTGGCGAAATATGGAGTGTAAAATATTGTTTATTAAACCTGGAGCATCACCATCATCTGGATAAAGTTCTTCTTTTCCATCTTTTATTTTAATTAATTGCAATTTTAAACGAAGATATATGCTAGATAAATCACGGTATGTATCTCCATGACCCAAAGTTACAAACTCTAGAACGGAGGAGTTGTCGAGCGAGGCTATTGGCTTATATGCTACTTCTTCTGTTTTCAAAATATTGCTCTGAACTGGTGGTGTTGAAAAAAGATCCAATTCTGATTTCATGCATTCTTTGTACGACATTATGATTATTTATCAAATATGTCCAGTATACGTTTACGTATCTTTCGTTTTGTTTTCAAAACTCCTGCTTTTATTCCTTTTCTTTGATTTTCAGTTTTACAATTTCTCGACCGTTTAGGTGTTTTTCCACGTCTTTTGCGTTTAACAGCTGGTTTTAAATGTAGAGTTGTAAACGGATTGGGTCTTTTTATACCTGCACCCTTCATTCCGTCAAACAGTTTATTTATACCTTTCTGAGCTAAATCTTGAACAACAACTCGACCTTGTTCTTTTAAAATATCTTTAACTGATTTGCTGCTGATGTTTTTATCCTGTATTATAGCTTGTCCTGTTTTTACAACCTGTTGTGCCAATGTTTTTAATCCTGATGTAGCTATGGGTTTTAAGTGTCGAAATAATGCACTGAAGAAGCTACCGATACCTCTTCCACGTTGATAAATAACTGGACCACGATGTAATTCTCCAATATCTGACAGGCCGCCGCCGCTTTGTATTAAATAATAACGTGTATAATAGGAATCCATCTCGTAATTCTATTTATACTATGCAAGAACAGCCTGTTGTGCAAATATTTATAGTTTTTATTGTCTTTTAAAATGTAGCATTACATATGTAGGAATATAACTTGTTTTAAAGTCTACTAACTCACCTTGATGATCAGTTATTTTTATAGAAATACTTTCAATAAAAGTTTTTTCAATGGGACAGTATTCTACATGCTCAAATCTTAATATAGTACTACACTCTTGAATTGGTATTATTCGTAGATATCTTACTAGTTTGTCGCCTATAGCTCTAGGTTGAATAATATCAGTGTATATATGCATTATATTTTTCTCAGAGCAATTTTTTGTAGTTTCTTGTGTACTTCTTGGTAATCGCAACATTAATTCTTTAATTGTTGTATCAAGAGAATTAATTTTTTCCATTATTGACATATGCTCTTGGCGTAAGCCCGCAGTGTCAAATGACTCTTTTATTTCCGTCAACAATGCATCAGGATTACGTTTGTTTTCAGGTGTTTGCAGAAATACATCTGTGATGAAGTTTGACAGATTATCTATGTTTGTATTAATAGGTACTGGTGTAGATAAAAATTCGCCCGAGCTTTGTTTTTCATATGGGACCTGTAAAATTTCACTGTTTTTAGTTATTTTCCGTTGCTCGGGAGTCTTTGCTTTGAGTGAATCTTTCTTCAGTCTATTCAATATTTCAAAAATTGTATTTTTAATTTCAATAATTCGTTTATGTTTTTCTTCCTCGCTAAGTTGTTTATCGTCAAAGTGTAAATTGGCTAAAAGCAATGTCATGAGATCTTTAACATTCAAGTGTGAGGGTAGTGGTTTTTTTATTTTTATCGTAACACCCAATTCCTCTAAACGGAGTTCGAATACATCATGCTTCTTTTCACTACCTTTTTTCTCTTTATTTTCAGCTGTTTTTATGCTAGCCGTTGGATGTGTATAATTGTCTATTGTATTCTTCAAAACAGGATGTTTTCTATTCTTCCTAGGAACTTGACCAAATACATCATCAACAAAATCCTCAATTGATTCATAGTTCTTATATTTTAAAACAACGTTTTCTGAAGTCTTTTTTCCTTGATATATGTGCAATATGTATTCGTCTGGCTCCTGCTTATAGTTTATTTCAGGGATAACTTCATTAAAGTGGTCATCTTCTAAGCGCTTCCACATTTTCGATTTAACATCATTCAAGTACATGGTATACCATGAAGGTGTAACTGCATTATAAAATGTTAATAAAAATGCTGAAAGGTTTATTTGTCCAGGTCTGTAACTAACTTGTTCAAGATTTTCTGGTGTCCATTCAAGTTTTACATTTTCATTTATTTTGATGCTAAGTATTTTAAAATCCTTTTGATGCTGCTTTCTAGTTTCCTTTAACTGGTCATATTCACGCCTCACTCGTTTACGCACATTTCCCCCATTGTTGGAGATTGCACGTTTTGTTATTTCAAAATTTGGTAATGCAATTTCAGTTATTCCAACACGCCAGTTCCCTTGAAATTTACATGGTTTCGCAAGTGCATTTGTAAAAGCCGATAGCGTATTTTCCGGGTAAAATTGCATAGAGTTATTACTTAAAAGACATACGTAAAAATCATTTTCTTTTATTTCCACTGGCATTGTTTACAGTCTTTCCCAAGCAATGTCCGACGTACTTGTAGTTCTATCCTTTTTAGTCTTCAGACGCTCACTCTGTCTAACACCGAGCTTACGTAAAGGAAATGAAAGCATATATTGACCAGATTCTAGCGGAGAGGGTATTAATATAGACTGTTTCTGGACTGCTTTTTGTTTTTCACTTTGTTCTAATTCTTCTATATGTTCGCTAGCTTCATCGGCAGTCATATTCGTTGGTACAGTATACTGCGTTACACCATCCTCAGCTGTGATTATTTTATAATCCTTTTCGCGTGCATTAGGTGCAGATGTTGTTCTTAGTAATTTTGGTGGTGGCCTTAGAGTTTTTGCTATTCCGCTAGCTGATAATCGTCTTTTGGCGGCTGGTGATAAAGATCTTCTTGGCGGGGTTATGTTATGTGCTTCTTCAAAGACTTCTTCTTCGCTTAGGAAATCCTTTGCTGGTGGTGGTGAAGTCTGTGTTAACACATCATCTTTAAATATAATTTTCGTTTGTGTGGTACTATCTCTTAAACTTTTTTGTTTGACATTATGTTCACGTGGCAAGTAAAAATTTGTTTCTTTATCCAACGTTCGTTTGGATTTCCGATTGTGATTTAAAAATGAAATTAGTTGGTTCCGATAGCTATACCATTTTTCGGAATCATTCATGTCTTTATTCTGTAGTATTTTATTCATTGCTCTATCAAAAATGGATTGATTTGCAGTCATTTCAATTTCATCTTTAAGCCTGTTGTAAACCTCTGGCGACAGAAGTAGCATCTTGTTAAGTCCATTATTTCTATGCATATTTTTCAATTAATGAGCCGATAACTCCTGATAGTACACTTCCTAATAAAACTGGTAAAAAACCTCCTCGTTGCACTAGTATTTTACGCTGTTTAGCAACAGATCTCTTTGCGCAAATCAATTTACGCATGTCCTTTTTATACCTACACAGTGAGTTGTAGATATTTCCATGCGGCATGTGGTTACCTTTTAAGGTGTTGAGTGTAATTTCACAAAGAGTTTTTATAACCTCAGGGTCAGCATTTTGTATGATGGACTTTCTCAGATTTGGTTTAGCCTTTTTAAGCACATATAGCATATGCTTGTTCTCCCTTAATCGTTTCATTCGTGACGTCATTCTTACCATTTAAAGAGTTTTGCGGGCAAAAACAGGTTACAAAGTGTTTATTAAATATATCAGTACGAAATCTTAAGACGTCGTTAATGTCCTGAGTTAAATCAATTAGCAAATACCCGTAAGGCATTTGAGTTATCTCTTTATATATTCTCACAAGTTCTAAACTATTTTCTGGGTAAATTTGTCGGGCCAGATGTGTAAATTGACTTTTATCCCGGGGGTTTTTAAATACAACAAGATATTTACAATTGAGCGATATATCACGACTGAATTTTCCCTGATGGAATACGTTTTGTGTCACAAGAATTACTGAGAAATTACGATGATGAGACCCCTTAGTGAAGAGTTCACAAACTTCTTTACTATATGCATTTAACATCATGTCATCTATAACTATCAACGTTGGTTCATTTACGTGATTTACAAACTCCTCCGGTATAGCATTTAAATATTCAATATTTTGTAGTTTAATATCTGTTGGTAGTGCACCGTGTTCTGCATTACACCATATAATTTTTCTAATTTGCGGTTGTATAAATACCTTATTAGTATTAAGAAGATTTTTTATAAATGTTGTTTTGCCGCATCCCGATGGCCCCGCAACCATCATTGTAAATGGGTGATTAAACTTGATCATTCTTGCTTTGTATATAAACTGGTCATTCAACGCAGGTATTTATACATTCCGTACAATGAGCAGAAGACAGATAATCAACGAACTGCATAAACCAGTGCGAAAAAATTTTAAACGTCGACATGTCACTACCAAAGGTATAGATGATTTGTGGCAGGCAGACTTGGTCGAAATGGGTTCTTACTCATCAGAAAATCAAGGGTTTCGTTTTCTTCTCACTGTGATTGATAGCTTTTCAAAGTATGCATGGACACGACCTTTAAAATCTAAAAAGGCATCAGAAGTTGTAAAAGCAGTGAAGTCGATCTTTAATACAGGACGCATTCCAAGAAACTTACGAACCGATGATGGAAAAGAGTTTTTTAATAAACCGTTTCGTCAACTGATGAAAGATTACGAAATAAACCATTATTCCAGCTACAGTACTTTGAAAGCCTCGATTGTAGAAAGATTTAACAGAACGCTAAAAAATATGATGTGGAAAGAATTCAGCATGAATGGCAATTATCACTGGATTAGCATGTTGACCAAGTTGACAGACGACTACAATACAACGAAACATCGTACGATTAAGATGAGACCTGTAGATGTTGGGCTGCATAACGAAAAACGTTTATTATCTGTGTATAATTACCCTAAAATAAAATCAAAGTCTAAATACAAAGCAGGTGATTTTGTCCGTATAAGTAGACATAAACATGTATTCGAAAAAGGCTATACACCTAATTGGTCCACAGAGATATTTAAAATAAAAGAAGTTAAACCTGTTTACCCGACAACATATATTCTCGAAGATTACCAAGGAAATATAATTCAAGGTAGATTTTATGAACCAGAAATAGCTCCTGTGAAAAACCCTGATGTTTATTTAGTAGAAAAGGTTATAAAAAGACGCGGTAATCAAGTTCTAGTGAAGTGGCTTGGTTTTCCTTCAAAACACAATACTTGGATTAATATAAAAGACGTGATATAAAACCTGTTACACTCATTCAAAATGTTAAACTTGAAACAAGAATACGATCGTTTGAAAACATTCGATAATCTAGCAATAGACTTAGATACAGCAGACCAGCTAGCGAAAAGTGGCTTTTTTTACACAAACATCAAAGACCGTGTTCAATGTTACTTTTGTTCTCTGCAGATAAATGCTATGAGTTGCGCATCGGATGTAGATTTCGATCATAGACATCGTTCACCACACTGTATATATGCTAATAGGATAGACGAATGCGGACGATTCAAAGATCAGCTAGCACCACTTACAGAACAGCCTAAATCAAAAACCATACTTTGGACTTTGAAATTTTTAGCTGGTATTTTATTTGTTCTAGCAATTCATTATTTTTTCCGTGAGCAGATATGAGGGAGAAAATAAGTTTCAATGAATGTCCACAAGTTAAATATATGGTAGTATGGAGTTTCGCATACAGACAAAGTAGGAAAGGACCATGGGAGCAGTATGCAGTGGATACATTTAGATTTAAAAACAGAATTTCACAACTGAGTGTAATAATAAATCCGGTTTTAGAAAATAAAATAAAAATGTTCAACAAGTAGCATATTGTTTTTTATTATGATCATTCCCTAGTCGTTTTTCAGGTTTTGTTTGGAAGCCCACCCTCACTGACAAGTGATTGACTTAGTTCCGTGACCTAGAAAAAAAATTCCCACGCTACAGGGGGCCCACTAACTACTTCTACACCTCCCATAGACATGATGTACCCGTCGAGCCATCGAGTTCTCAACATTCGCCCCCCAGCCCCCGCCCCCGCCGCCGCCCCCGCCGCCGCCCCCGCCGCCGCCCCCGCCCCCGCCCCCGCCAAAGACCCCGCCCAAGCCAACGACTCGAACCAGTTCCCGAACACCAGCAAACCAGTCTCAAGGTCAACGACCGCGACCTAGATTCCAGGGCCAACCAACAGGTGATTGATTGATGACCTTGACTTGGATTCCAACATTACAGGCAACTGATGGCATTGACCTGCATTCCATCCCACGTGCTCTCAGTCCAAACCGTCTCGCGCAGATTCCAAGGTCAGCCACTTATGATAATTACAGGTGATTTATGACCTGTCAACCAATTAACATAATTACAGGTGATTAATCACCTTGACCTAAATCCCAAAACCGGTTTTGGTTCCCAGACTCAAGGGACCTAGTACCTACTCCGGGTCGCTCTGGTGAAATTCGGGCAGGCTGAACCTTGCCGTGGAGGCTACTTCAACTTCTGCCCGTGCCCTATGTCGAGCCGGCCGCCCCTGTTCCAGCCTGGGTAATGACTCTTCCAAGTCAATGATGAAAGAGTCATCCATATTATTCTCGTGTTGCATATTTAGATATGAGCGAATCACAAAACCAACGAAGAAACTAATCAAAATCCAAGTAGTGAAAAAACAATCCAACTAAACAGGTAAGATTAACCTTAGAAAGTCCACCAATAAATAAAAATTCAAAAGAGAAAAAAACAAAACAATAAATAATTCTATTGTGTACCGATAACCGAAAATCCAAACAGAATAAATAATTTTACAATGTGCACAATTCGACTGCTTATTTTATTTAATATATTTAATTTTATTTTAAATAAAAAATTTTATTTAGTTTTATAAATCTGCACTTATCTTTTAACCATGGATATGGAATTTTTAAGACCTGTACACTTCCTTCACTATTCCTCTTGTATTTTCTGTCTTCTAGCAATATTATTCGTTCTTCTTACAATAAACTTCGTGTTCTTCGGGGTCACCAATTATTGGGTGTCTTCTCCCAATAGAAAATAATTATGTGGTCTTCTTCGAAGAGAAAATCAACAACACTTGATGGTTAATTTCAACTGATTTATTTTCAACTTGCTTTTTACAGGCTGGTTAATAACTTATATTATCTTTTACAATACATCACTTATATTATATTTATTAGTATATCACTTCCATATATTTATTGGTTTTTTTATTAGTTTTTAATTATTGGTTTTATTTTTAACGCGAAACTAAAATTCGTCTTATTATTATTCTTTTAAACGTCAAGACTCAAAATTAATTAATTTTTTCTTTTACTTAGTCTCGGTCGACTGCGTTTTGTAAACAAGTCTCCTTGACTAAGTAAGACCGGAAGTAGTAGGACGATGTCCCTACAAATATTTTTGTAATTAACATTCATAGGCACGATAAGACTAGAGCTACTGTTCGACATAACACAATCTATAAGAAGAAAAATAGATTGTCAACAGTATAAAGGCCTCTCCTGAGACTCTAGTCTTTCACATAAAAAAAAAATCAATTTGAAACAAGTAAGGGCGTTCACCAGGTTAACGGCACCAAAAGTGTGCTAGATTATTTGCTTCGTTGCAAGAAGTTAAGTCTTCCAAATAAATATCCAGGACATCTGCTGTGTATAAGTTTAAAAGTGAATTTTAATCGGTGATATTTTAGGTAGTTTTCAAACGTCATACCTAGCAGAGTGGGAGCATAGGAAGTGATATGATCAAAACGACGCAATTTAAAGACAAAGAAGGGTATCATTGAACGCGACTTGTATTTTTCTTGAACAGACAGCATCAAGTTTTGAAAAAGTTAGGCTTTCGTATGTGAAGTAGGGCATTACCAGGGCCTTCGCCAGTCGTATACGTAAAGCGAGAGGCAATAGATTAGAGGATACCCAAAGTTGGCGAAGGCAGGCATAAACCTTACGAAGGACAGTTCTGGTTTGGTTACAGCAACTGAATTTGCAGTCGAGCTCGACTCCCACATTTCTTACAGAGTCAACATAGGGTAGAACATTACCATTAATTCTAATTGGCAACAGATTTTCAATGTCAATAGGAGTTTTGCTGACGACAAGGCAGGACGACTTGATAGGGTTCAGCAGCAATTTATACTGAACTGACCATTCAGTCACGCTTTTCAGATCATTGTTTAGCTGAACAGTACAATCCTTGATAAGTTCAAGAGGTTTGCTTAAATAGATCTGCACATCATCAGCATATAGATGAATAGAACAATGTTTGACTACATTTGGAAGGCCGTTTATATAAAGGCTGAAAAGCAAGGGGCCCAGGATAGAGCCTGGAGGTACTCCACAATGAAGAAGCGCAGGTTCGGAGAAAGATTCTTGTACTTTAACAATTTGAGAACGCCCCTGGAGATTGCTTTCAAAAAACTTGACTGCAGTAGGGCCGAGTCCAAAATGTCGGCTTAGTTTTTCAAGTAACATATGGTCAACGGAGTCAAATGCTTTTGCGAAATCGAGTAGAACTAAGATTGCAATTTTATTGTTATCAAGTGACTCAAGAATATCAGTTGAAACTTTTAAGAGTGCCGTTTCGCAGCTGTGCCCAGACCTGAAACCAGATTGCCATATAGAGAGAAGACTATTTTGATTTAGAGAGTACATGAGCTGCTTAGCAATAATTTTTTCAAAAACTTTAGAAAGGAAACATAGAAGACTGATTGGACGGGAGTCAGATGGTTGCGAAGGAGAGACCTTTTTCGGAATAGGTACAACAAGAGGCTGTTTCCATTGGCTAGGAAACTGAGGAACTGTAAGGCAGGTGTTAAAAATATGGGTAAGGACATTAGATATAAATGGGGCCATCAATTTCATGAACTTTGGAGAGACATTGTCAACACCAACGGCGTTTGATTTGATAGAGAACAACGCAGAAAGAAGTTCGTGGTTATCGATACAACGGAAAGAAAAGCCATCCGGTGGGCACAGATTGGTACAGCTACCTTCAACTAGAGCGGAGTTACTTTCAGAAATGGATGAAAAGTACTCATTTAAAATATTGGGCTCTACAAACACTTGTTGAGAATCATTCCCATACGTACCAAGGTCACGAATATTGCGCCATATTATGGGGGGGGGGGGGGTAGATTAGTGTCGAGCTGATTTTTAGCATAGGATGGTTTAGCAGTCTTTTTGTATTGATAGTAAAGAAAATCGCATTCAGCCAATGAGCTTGGGATGAATTTTAATTGTACGTAATGAGACAAATTGCTCAAAGAGAGCAGCTATTACCTCATAAAAATTTTGAAGATTTTCATCCACAGTATTCGAAGTCAAGACTTTGTCCCACAAAGCTGCAATCCACTTTCGCAATGCAAATAATCAAGTTGTGATGGTATGGTAGTGTGGGATTTATATTGATCGTTGACTTCGACGAATTCCACTTTTATAAAAATCGTTTTTAATGCTTATTTTATTTCACTCTAGTTTATTTTATTATTATAGATCGAGTATTTTATTATAAATGTGACCGGGACACAAACGCTTCCCATCGATCGCCGCTCACGATCACGCGATCGGAACGGAACGCTTTCTATCGATCAGACGGAAGTTGCTGATTTCGATACGGCGTCGGTTCTATGGACGCCGGAAATAGTGGGCGCTACAGTAGCATTAAAAAAGGTGGGCAAGCTGTTATATATTGAAATTATTATAATGTTATTAACCAATGAGAATGCACCACATCGATAACAGCACTGGCTGATCATGAGATGATCGTGTTAAGAGAAGTCTGGGACTCGATATGGTGTTGAGCACATCTTCTAATAAATGTTTAGTAACTAACTAAAATAAGTCTTTGATTTAAAATATTACATGGCGCAGCCGATAAATGCGATATTTAGTTAAAATTAGTGAAAAAATAATAATCATAAAACTGGTGAAAGTGCATGGAAAAACATATGAAATACAAGGATCATAAACGGTTAGAAGAAATAAGACGAAAAAAAAACGAGTGTGCGTAGGACCACACTTTAGAAGTGTTAACTTCTATGGCTAGTCTAAATGTCCAAATCAATCTTAATACAGAACGATAAGGATTAATATATTTTATTTATGAATATTCTGTTAAAGTTTATTTAATTGTTACTTATATGGACTCACTCCAAAATATGTTGCAATGTTTTGGAAATTAAACTATTTGTCTTAAACTTATCACACAAAGATCGGACGATGGATGACTGGGATAATGTAGTTTTTAGTAAAAATAGTAGATAATATATAGTAATAAATACATAGTACATAGTTCATAGGAAATATGTAGTACATAGTACACAGTACTTATCGTCGGGTTGATGCAATAGTCACGAAACAGAAATTTTTTGCTATTTTAAACATTGTGCAAATATGCAAAAAAGTCATATTATATTCAGCCAAAGTCACGGATCTAAATTTTTATGGGAATCTACTGGATTCAATTTGAATTTTTTCAGAACATAGTACATAATATGCAGTACATTGTATATAGTACGTAATATATAATATATAATACATAGAAAATAATATAACATACCAGTAGGGAATGGAAGTATGTACTGGAAAAACTACTTCTACAGAAGCAGTTCAGTACTTCCACCCAGTACAAAAAAGGCATTACATTAACACGGCGATGGCTTAGGCTGGGAAGTACTTCTTTTTTCCCTTCCATAGAATGTGTTTTGGAAGTACTTATACTACATTTATTATTAAACTCATAATACAAAGTTATTATACTGTAAATTTTTGTAATATAATTTAGTTGGGGTAGGCGTGAAGGGGTGGGATAGCTTGAAGTAAGATTAAGCGATTTATATTTATCTCATAAACATAAGTTCAAATATATGTTTGTAAATTATAGATATAAAACTTAATGGCTGAGATAACTGAGATGATTAACAAAGAAAATGACCAGCTACGAAGTTTTTCAACAAGCTTTTTGCGCGAAATCAAACGCTTAGTCACCAAACCCATTCTCCTCTGCATTACTTATAAGTCATTACAGAAAACACTAAATAAAGAAGTACTTCCAAATCGACTTCCCACAATAAATACTTGCGATTTTCCCTATTGGGATACTGCCCCAGATATGTAACTTAGTAAAATAACGACGCCCAGTCGAATAGGCGAAACGCCGAAACGTATTCCATGTTGCCGAAAGCGATTAATCCAAGAAAATATTTAAATATTGCAGCCATTTAGCTGGCTAGAGCACATGGTACAATAATACAAGGTAAGCTCATAAGAGAAAAAAGCTTTTGCCGTGACGTCACTCAGGACTTTTTCAAGCAGATTTGTATGGTATTAAATAGGTTTTCAATTAAAAAACGCTTATTTTAAGAGAAATATTTTTGCAATTTTTTATTTCTATTCTTTCGTTGTTGATTTTTAATATTATTGACGTGACAACGTCTATTAAATCGGTTTAAGATAGGACGCGCGTGTAAAAATGTCCCGCACACAAAAAAAATCATATCTCCGCCCCCATACATGTTTGGGGGGTGGTTAATGGCTCAAAATTTTCGTTAATTTATCCTCTACACGGGAAAAATACATTCATTCACCTTATTGACGTGACAACGTCTATTAAATCGGTTTAAGATAGGACGCGCGTGTGAAAATGTCCCGCACACAAAAAAAATTTGCTTCGAAATATATAATTTATTAATTGAGAAAATAATACAAAACGTAATAACAGACGTTGTCACGTTCAAACTAATAGACGTTGTCACGTTAAAATACGGACGTGATACTTCACATCCAAGACCATTAATTTTTTTTTTAAATTTTTAATTCTTCAATATAATCTACATCTAAACAAACAAAGAATTTACATTATCTGGTAAATTCACATGCTGTGCCTTTCTTAACGGATTTTTTATATAATTTCTTTTTATTCTAATTTAAGTTTTATTATAATTTTGAAAAATGTTTTCTTATTCTGGAACTTTGCAACGCGTTTTTATTTAATATTTTTTAAAAATTGAAGGCAATAGTCTGGAATTGAGAGTATAACTTTCTTCACTGAAATGTACTGAACATATAATAGCGTTTTGAAAACTAATTTTATTTTTGTCACACATTTCACTCCACAATTTCGATATATCTTGATTTTTAGGAAACGTAAAATACTGAAAATTTGTTATTGCAGCATTGGGTTTCTTATTATTCTTATAAAAATAGACAAAATAAGAAACAGAAACAAAAACTGTTTTTGTCAACAAAAATTTCAATGCTTTGCAAAAATCTAACAATTTTGAGAACATTTTTGTAGGAGAATAGTGTTTTTAAAAACAAAACATTGTCCCATCTCGAGTGTGTAGTTAAAAACAAACAAAATGTTTAAAAACAAAACTGTTTTTTGAAACTCTCTGTTTGGTGGAAACCCAGCATTACATTGCTTTAAACCATGATGATTAATTATCTTTAATATCTGTTCTTTATTTTTTTAATTTTATATTGATTATAAACAATAATTTTGAATGAACGTCTTACAAACGAATTAACTTTCAAATGGTAGAGAAAGAGAGTTAAAAGATCTTGATGACGTCAAAGCTTTTCAAGATGGAAACAGAGCTTTTCCTTATGAGCTTACCTTGTATTATTGTACCATGGCTAGAGCATGGCAACTTTTAGTCGAGGTCCAGCAACAGACAGCAGCGATGGTGATACGCCCACTTTGCTGCGCACCCGTTTCTGGCTACTTGTGCCTATGCAGCTGTCTAGAGCATGGAAACTTTTGGTTGAGCTCCACTTACAAACAGCAGCGTATAATTCTATGTGTGCGAGGGAAAATAGCCCGCGCTTGGTGGGAGGGATTGGGTTTGAATGTTGCAATGCAGAAGCTGCTCTCTGGGTGCGAGAATATGACATGGATTTTGAGAGCGGCGTCTGCATTTCGAGAATATGAAATGAATGCTGGGAGCAGCTTCTGCATTGCAACATTTAAACCCAACCCCTCCCACCAAGCGCGGGCTATTTTCCCTCGCACACATAGAATTATACGCTGCTGTTTGTAAGTGGAGCTCAACCAAAAGTTTCCATGCTCTAGACAGCTGCATAGGCATAAGTAGCCAGAAACGGGTGTGCAACAAAGTGCGCGTGTCGCGAATTCTTTGTTTTACCCCCAGCGAAAAAGTGCCAAACGCGCCTAAAGAAGTTAACACTTCAAAAATAGAAAACCCAGTAGGCCTAGAAAGTACGAAATTATACATGTGAATGAAAATATGGAGTATATTAAAAAAGTAAATGAGTTAAAATTAAGTGGAAACCTAGCAGAAAATTGGCGAACATTCTTTCAAAATTTTCAAATTTTTGCTACGGCAGTGGAATTAAAAAAGAAAGAATCAGAAGTTCAAGAAGTTGCTTTCAAAGACTTCTGTTCACCGAAAACCAATGAAGTCTATGGCCTCGTTTACGGCCGAATTACTTTAACTCTGTTAAACTAGCACTGTTAACGTAGCACCGTTTCTAGCGGGCCATTTGATAATTCACTTTTACAACTAATAACAAGCAAAAATAATATCATTTCTCATTTTACAAATAACAAAAAGCTAAAAAATTAATAATAAAAAGAATGTCTTCTAAATTCTTTGTTTACAACAAAAATTTATTAGAAAATATCAATCCATTTTGACAGTATTGAGCTGCGCTACATTTTAGCTAAGTCAAAAAGCAGAAATAAGTTAGCTAACAGCGCTAAAAAAAATTGCTGTTTATGCAGTTGTTAACTTGCCTAACTTAGTTAAATTAACTTGGGCATAAACGCGGCCTATGAAAGTTTTGTTTTTTGGACAAGAAATCAAATGGAAGAAGAATCTTTTGATTCTTTTCTAATGCATATAAAAAAGTTGGTCAAAACATGCAACTACACAGGAATAGAGGATAGAATGATCAGGGATAGAATTGTGCTAGGTGTTTGGGATAAAAAATTGCAAACAAGATTATTAGAAACGGAAAAATTAACCATAGACAAAGCCATAGAAATAGCTCGATCAGATGAAGTGTCACGCATGCAGCAAGCAAGTTTACAGAGAGGAATGCCAGGTAAAAGTACATTGGGAGAAATACATGTGATTAACAGAAAAAATAATATAAGTCGAAAAACAGAAAATTTTTATCAGAAAAAAGAAACAAATAATAACAAAAAATACCGAAATGAAACAATGCATAACTCCAAGGGTATGAATAACAATAATAAAGCAATGAATTTTTTTTTTTATATGAAAAAACCAAGCTTAGGTGTAACCCTTTGTACTACCAGTCCGTCATGTCGTTCAGTTCATGGTGCAATGTCTAGTATGTAGTAAGCTTGGTTTGAAGAATAGAGGAGAATAGGAAAGGTTAGAGGGGGTCTGGAGGGTGTAGAAGAAAATGACGATGAACCTCACGAATAATCAATCGAGGCAGAGATCGGATAACAAAAAAATTAGTTGTCGATGCTGTGGATTAAATCACGCAATTAGACGATGTCCAGCTTTTGGGAAAAACTGTGTAAAGTGCGGAGAAAAATCACTTTGCACAAGTATGTTATACAAGAAACGTTGACATGATATTAAAAAAAAATCATAACACAGAAGGAGAAGATTTTTATATTGATTCGTTGGATGCAATTAATAACAAGGAATTAAGTAAAAGAGACAAGTATATGGTATGATAATATTAGAGTTGAAAATACAATTGTTCGATTTAAATTAGACAGTGGATCAGAAGCTAATGTACTACCAGTTCACATATTTGAAAGAATTGAAAATGCAGTGTGTAACAAAACAAGTTCAAAGTTAATTGATTATGGTGGTAGGGAGCTACAATTAGTGGGTGAAGCTTACTTAAAGTGTGTATTCAAAAATAAAATTTATCGACAGAAATTTATGATAGTAAACGGTGACAACACTCCTATCTTAGGATTGGAAGGATGCACGAAATTTAATCTGATTCAGCGTGTAGATATGCTAGAAATCAAAGACAGAGATCACGTATTAAATATTTGGAAAAGCAATTTTGAAGGAATTGGTTGTTTTTTACAAGATTATAGAATTGAAATAAAAGAAAATTCCTTTCCCGTAATTGAACCGCCCAGAAGAATACCCGTAGCTCTACATAAACCATTGAAGCGCGAATTAGATAAATTAGAAAAAGCGAATATAATTAAAAAGGTTGACGAGCCTGTAGACTGGATATCTAACCTTGTAATAGTGGAAAAAGCTAACAAATCACTTCGTTTATGCTTGGATCCACAGGAAATTAATAAGTGCATCAAACCAATAAATCACCCAATACCAACTTTGGAAGAAATAGCTCCGAAATTAACAAATAAGAAGTATTTCAGTGTATTAGTCTTGAAGGATGGATTTTTTCAAATTATGTTGGCAGATGATTCCAATTTACTGTTGTTTTAACACTCCTTTCGGTACGTATAGATTCACAAGATTACCTTTTGGCTTAAGGATTGCACCAGAAACGTTTCAAAAATACAACGAAAGGAATTTTGAAGGTATAAGTAATATTATCTATATATATAAAAGTGAATGTTTGTCTGTGTGTAAGTCCTTTAAAGACTCCGAAACCGCTCATCCGATTGGCATAATTTTTTGGATATAGGGGTTTTCGGGTACGGGGAGTGTTCCTAGCTGGTCTATTTTGCTCTATCTCGAACACTTCGGGTAGCTGTAGTGTACCGATATGGTAAAATCTCGAACTTTTGTATGGGAGGTACTCTTCGAATCACTGATAAAGAGCTCAAATCCATTTTAAATTTTCGTTTTTTTCCGAAAAAATACGATTCCCAAAGTTTCAGATCGATCGGAGTTGATTTACTGGTAGTTTCACATTTTGTTATTTGAAATCAAAAATACAAAAAAATTGACTTTTTCAAACTCTCCTACTGTATATTAAAATTCATATCACCTGATTCCTACTATTGGCTTATGGGTGCAGCATAGGCGCACCGGGTCCCAGCTAGTTATATATATTGATGACATACTTATAGCCACAGAAAACATGGAAGAGCATGATAACATTTTAAAAGAAATTATGCAACGAGCACAATTATTAAATATAAAATTCAATAAAGAAAAATTTAAATACAAACTTAATGAAGTTACATTTTTAGGATATGTGATCTCACAAGAAGGAATTACATTTGATAAGAACAGAATTAAGTCAATAGAGGAAATAGGCCAACCAAATACCAAAAAAGATGTACAAAAGTTACTGGGTATGTTGAATTATATGCAGAGTAGTATTCCTGAATTAGCGGCAATGTCGGAACCTATAAGGGAATTGTTAAGGAAAAATGTAATATTTCAATGGTCCTTGTCGCATACAGCATGTCTAGACAGAATTAAAAAACTAATAATTAATGCACCTTCTTTGAAACATTTTGATTTGAGTGCGAAGATCACCTTTCCGACAGATAGCAGAAAAGATGGAGTAGGTTGTTGCCTTTACAAGAAGGTCGACCTGTAGCATTCGCTTCAAAAAGCCTGACAGACAGTGAAAAAAGATATGCACAAATTGAGAAGGAGCTGTTATCAATATGTTATCCATGCAAGAAAATTCATAATTGGATTTACGGTAAGAAAATTGATATAGAAACAGATCATAAACCACTTCTAGGAATCATGGAAAAGGATTTTAGTAAAATTGCGTCAGCCAAATTGCAGAGGATGAAGCTGAAACTTATGAAATATGATATATTATTTAAATATATTCCAGGTAACAAAATGTACATCGCAGGTCTTTTGTCGAGATACTACAGCAACTATTTCTAGGTTGAGGATGTGACAAAGATAAAACAAGTTGTTTAAAGAGGTACTAGGTTTAAGCGCATTAATATTTAAGTCACCACAAGTAATGATATTGTGATATTTAAAAATAATAGGTGAGAGGGCCATTTTTAATTGGGTGACGTCATCTAAACAGAAGGTGCCACCAGGCGGCCGGTAGATGCCAATGATGGCACATTTTTCAAATCCGGAATCCACCTCAACAGCCAAAGATTGTGTATTTTCAATACTTGTTGATGAATAAATAATGGAGCATCTCAAGGAGCTGTGAACATAAATTCCAACACCGCCTCCGCTACGAGATATCCGGTCATTTCTAAAGAGGCTGTAGTTTGGAATGGACAGAATTCTTGAATTTACTTTTTTAGTAAGCCATGTTTCACTTACCACAATCACATGTATAGATTTTTTCAAACTCCGTGACACAAAAAATTTGAACAGTTCCGCGCACCTCATTGCCAAATTTTATAAATATTGTTCTATCATTTCCCCGCTTTTTACTTAAAACGGCAACAAACGCAGAAAAAACTCAACAAAATAATTTGGGAAGGGATGCGCGCATGCCGAATGAATAAAGTTAATTAATCTTTATATGTGTTGAGCAGAGCTTTCAAATACATGTAAAACTCCTGCTCAACAAAGTCAGTTCATCCATCGTAATAAGCATAACTTAACTATAATTATTCTAAATATTTCTCATCCCTAAATTTAAAATAAATTAAAAGAATTGCTGGAAAAATTTCTTTTAAAGATATGAGCATTTTCATTCATAAATTGAGAGTTCTCCGCAGCCGCAAGCAACACAACCTCCCCAAGCAGAAGCGCGTATGCGACTGGCGGAAAATGTCAACAATCAAGTAATCAAAGTGATAAAAATACAAATTTCGTATTTTTTAGTAGAAATTGCTAAAAATTATTTCTGTAGCATATGTGTAAAATACAAAAACCTTAAAATAAAAAAACCGGTGCCCGGGCCACGGCGCTTCGCGCTGTGGCGATTATCACGTGACAACTACCATGTTGCTCGTTATCTGTTATTCATTACATGCAATATATAATAAACACAATTTTTATTCGTTCTCAAATGTAACAATGACAGTAATATAAAACACAATAAAACGGTTAGCCGGGATGCCCAAGCGAGAAAGTGTCGCATAACCGTGTGAGTGGGCGTGGCTTACGCTGCATGTAGTAGTGGCAACTACTACATGCAGCGTAAGCCACGCCCACTCACACGGTTATGCGACACTTTCTCGCTTGGGCATCCCGGCTAACCGTTTTATTAGACGTTGTCACGTCAAAAAAATATATAAAAACGGGTGTTTTTCACTCATAATTTGTAAATTTTTTAAATAAATCATTGAAGTCCCAGAAAAATACACCTCCCTTTAGCAATGCGCAGTCGCGGCTGATTACATGGCAGCCAGCAAGTCATTTGATAGGAGGAGTTAAATGAAGCTTTTGCCTGAGCTTTCAAACATTTTTCAGAGCTTAGCTGGGGAACATGCGCGGGATGTCACGACGTTTGAAAAAAACTGTACTTCAGATTTGGAAAAGACATCATAAAATAATTCAAATTTATTTCTCAGGCTCCTAGCATACAAATAAACACACGTTGAGGCCTTTGATGCGTGATGTAAAGATGTATAAAATAGCTCTTACTCGTTCCAATGGAGATATGTTAACCACCTTCATATAGTACAAAGCGCGAATACTCCAGCCAAACAAACAACAAAATTTTAAAAATAAGGAACACGAAGGTAACGCACTTTTTGAATTTAAAATTAACAGAAGAGAAACAAATAACATGATCAAATAACACGATCATGAAGACATGATAACGAAGACATGATAACAAAATAATGCAGCGCCATGCCCTTTTTCTCTCAGCCCTATATCACTATTGGCTCTACGTAAAAAAATAGTACCTTTTTTAGGTAGGTTTATATTACGAACAATTTTATAATAATCAAAATTAACGTAAAACCAATCAAGGCAAGCGGTAGTTTGCCGAGTTCGTAAGGGCAAACAGCTAATGCCTTATTTACGCCTAAACATAGAAAACGGTGTTTTTTTTTTTAAATTATGCTATTTATCACCTTTTTATAAGCAATATAAGTAATTTTTCATTTGTAACCGATAACCAAAATATAAATAATCTATTATTCCATGAGTTTTTTTTCCTATCATTCTTCGTTTTCTTTACTTTTACATTTTTTACATTTCGAATCGAACTTTTTTCTTCTCCTTCAGTCTAAAAAAGTGGGTACTCAAAATTATTCTATCAGATGGCGCTCTAAGTTATTTCAATTGCTCAATAAATGAGATGGTGCTACTAGTTAGTCGAAAAGTGTTTACTCGAACTGTTGATGCCAGATGGCATTAGGTGATTAACAAAATGTATTCATTTAAAGTGGTTAGTCGCAACTATGGTATCAGATTGCGTTAGGTACTATAAGAAACATGCAGTTCACAGTACAAATGTACAGTAAAATTTTGAAATACCGAATGCCGAGTTCGTAATCGTAATTTATTTATAAAAATATGACATATTCCTTACAAGTTAGTCAAATCCATCACGGTTGATGTCAAATAGCATTCCCTATCATTTCGATGATTAACAAAAAGTGTACGCATGGTACGCGTCTCAAGAGGGCGGATTACCATTTTCTTCACAACCCCCTCGACATGGGTATCAACTGAAAGGGTATGATAAGTAGAATACAATAAGCTATGTCTTTATATCCATGGCGGCCGTCTCAAGAGGGCGGACTACCATTTCTTCACCACCACCTCGACATAGGTATCAATTGAAAGGGTATCATAAGTAGAATACCATAAGCGATATAATATACTCAATATCTGGTTAGATCCATGGCTGACATCTCAAGAGGGCGGATTACCATTATCTTCACAATCCCCTCGACATGGGTATCAAATGAAAGGGTATGATAAGTAGAATACAATAAGCAATATAGTATACTCAATAAATAGTTAGATCCACCGAGGCCACCTCAAGAGGACGTATTACCATTTTCATCGCAACCCCCACGGGTATGATAAGTAGAATACAATAAGCTATGTCTTCATATCCATGGCGGCCGTCTCAAGAGGGCGGACTACCATTTCTGCACCACCACCTCGACATAGGTATCAATTGAAAGGGTATCATAAGTAGAATACCATAAACTCCGCCGTCGCCTGGTCCCAAGTCCAGGGTGTGAAAGGAGGAGGGTTGTCGACCTGCCGAATTGATCGTAAAAACTAGGCAAGAAACCGCATTTTTCAAAGCGGCACCGACAGCAGCGTATCCGTTGCGGGGACGTCCCGCTCGGACCGCCAGCTAACGGATCAAAGAAGAAGAAGAAGAAGAAGAAGAAGAAGAAGAAGAAGAATACCATAAGCGATATAATATACTCAATATCTGGTTAGATACATGGCTGTCATCTCAAGAGGGCGGATTACCCTTTTCTTCACAACCCCCTCGACATGGGTATCAAATGAAAGGGTATGATAAGTAGAATACAATAAGCAATATAGTATACTCAATAAATAGTTAGATCCACCGAGGCCACCTCAAGAGGACGTATTACCATTTTCTTCGCAACCCCCACGACATGGGTATCAAATGAAAGGGTATGATAAGTAGAATACAATAAGCAATATAATATACTCAATAAATAGTTAGATCCACCGAGGCCAGCTCAAGAGGACCCATTACCATTTTCTTCACAACCCCCTCGACAAGGGTATCAAATGAAAGGGTATGATAAGTAGAATACAATAAGCTATGTCTTTATATCCATGGCGGCCGTCTCAAGAGGGCGGACTACCATTTCTTCACCACCACCTCGACATAGGTATCAATTGAAAGGGTATCATAAGTAGAATACCATAAGCGATATAATATACTCAATATCTGGTTAGATCCATGGCTGTCATCTCAAGAGGGCGGATTACCCTTTTCTTCACAACCCCCTCGACATGGGTATCAAATGAAAGGGTATGATAAGTAGAATACAATAAGCAATATAGTAAACTCAATAAATAGTTAGATCCACCGAGGCCACTTCAAGAGGACGCATTACCATTTTCTTCACAACCCCCTCGACAAGGGTATCAAATGAAAGGGTATGATAAGTAGAATACAATAAGCTATGTCTTTATATCCATGGCGGCCGTCTCAAAAGGGCGGACTACCATTTCTGCACCACCACCTCGACATAGGTATCAATTGAAAGGGTATCATAAGTAGAATACCATAAGCGATATAATATACTCAATATCTGTTTAGATCCATGGCGGTCATCTCAAGAGGGCGGATTACAATTTTCTTCACAACCCCCTCGACATGGGTATCAAATGAAAGGGTAGAATAAGTAGAACGTAATAAGCGATATAGTATACTCAATATACCGTTAGATCCACGGCGGTCATCTCAAGAGGGCGGATTACCCTTTTCTTCACAACCCCCTCGACATGGGTATCAAATGAAAGGGAATGATAAGTAAAACACAATAAGCGATTTAGTATACTCAAAATATATTTAGATCCACGGCGGTTATCTCAAGAGGGCGGATACCCATTTTCTTTACATAGCCCATCGACATGGGAATCAAATGAAAGGGTATCATAACTAGATCACACTAGCATGAAATAATTAAACACGTGCATTAACGAATGAATTCAAAGGAACACTCGAACAAGGTCATTACATCAGCATATTGAAACAAAAATCGAGCTGGTTATGGATCAATGATTCCATAGTGCAGAAAAAATCTTGGCCGAGAAACTCGAAAGGAGCTTATGTTTTTTTTTACAAAGGCAATAATATTAATTTGAATTCCTGCATTTTGTTATTTTGTTATTACCTACTTATAAAATAAATAAAAAAATATAATGAACAATTAAATACATAATATTTCTTTATACAGAAGATTATTTATTTTTTATTTTAGAATGTATTAAAACAAAAAAGAGTGATATCCCACCAAAAAAACATTAAAAATGTGAATTAGAAGTTCGTGGGCGCGGAAATTATTTATTGGGACAGTTTTAAACACACTTATAACAAAAAGAAGTGATGTGGATTAGTCAAGATGAATCGTTAATAGCATGAAATAATTAAACACGTGCATTTACGAACGAATTCAAAGGAATTATACAACTGCCAATTTTTATTTAAAACTCAATAAAGTATTATCAACCGCAAAAAAGTTGGCGGGCGCGTTCGTTGTATACCTAGCATGAATCTTTGCTGAATTCAGTGTGGCTCAGTCTATAGTGTTTCTAATAAAATTTGTTACATTTCGAAGAACAGCTGAGATTCATGCTCTAAAATTGTTGTATAATTCCTTTGAATTCGTTCGTAAATGCACGTGTTTAATTATTTCATGCTATTAACGATTCATTTTGACTAATCCATATCACTTCTTTTTGTTATAAGTGTGTTTAAAACTGTCCCAATAAATAATTTCCGCGCCCACGAACTTCTAATTCACATTTTTAATGTTTTTTTGGTGGGATAATAATTTACGAGGAGCCTAAATAAAGAGAATCCCACTGGAAAGTCTTCAGTTGGCGTTTTTAGAGGTTCGTCTTTTTTTTTTATATGAAAAAACCAAGCTTAGGTGTAACCCTTTGTACTACCAGTCCGTCATGTCGTTCAATTCATGGTGCAATGTCTAGTAGTAAGCTTGGTTTGAAGAATAGAGGAGAATAGGAAAGGTTAGAGGGGGTCTGGAGGGTGTAGAAGAAAATGACGATGAACCTCACGTTTGAACTCTAAGATGTTGTACGAGTTCGGAAATACTGACTGCGGGAGATTATTCCACAGTCGAGTTGTTCTATTCATAAACGAACTTCTAAACCGTATTGTGCGTGAACGAGGGGGCTGTAGGGTATGGGGGTGAGCCGAGCGGGCTAGTCTTGTGTTGCGGGAAAAGTATTGCCGTGCAGGTAGGAGGTGCTGAATTTCAGTGGAACAGTCGCCATGGTAATAGCGATAAAGTATGGAGAGGGCTGCTACATTCCTACGGTGGCTCAAGGTGTCTATGGAGGCGCGAAAGGGGCCATCACCAATGAGTTTGAGGGCACGATTTTGCACCTTGTCGAGACAAGCCAAGGTGGTTTTTGGGGCGCCTGCCCAGATATGTGAGTTGTATTCGAGGCGCGGCCGAATGTAGGATTTGTATATTGTAGCCAATGCGGCTGGCTGGAGGAGGAACTTGCATCTCTTGAGAAATCCAAGGCATTGGGAGGCTTGTTTGGCGATTTGGAATATGTGATCGTTCCATCGCAGATGCTCCGTTAAAGTTACCCCTAGGATGTTGAGAGTTGAGTCAGCCGTTAGATTCTCTCCATCCACCGAGACAGGAGGAAGGTCGGTACAATTTTAGTTGGAGATCAGACAGTGCTTCGTTTTTGTGGCATTGAATTCGACGCGGTTCATTTCGCCCCAATGAAGAATCGATTCGATATCCCGGTTGATCGAAGCCGACATCAGTTGACGGTGGTAAAGACAAGGTCTGGCACGTGCTTGTCTTATATTGTCGAAGGAGTAAGAGAAATTCAGAGTACCGTCATCAGCGAAGCAGTGAAGTGGGTTGGAGGGGATTGAGAGCAGATCATTAATGAAGATTAGAAAAAGTGCGGGTGAGAGAATTGACCCCTGGGGAACTCCGGCCGAAATGGTGTGGGGGTTGGATTCGACGCCATCCAATACTACCTTGATTGAACGGCCTGAAAGAAAGCTCTTAATCCAGTTCCTTAGAACTAAGTGTATACCAATAGCTTGGAGTTTATTCAACAGAGCTGGGTGCCATACTCTGTCAAAAGCCTTTGATATATCTAGAGCAACTAGGCTAGACTCACCAAAGCTGTGAATGCTTTGGTTGATACGCTCGGTTAAACACACAAGCAGATCGCCAGTAGACCGTTAAGATCTGAAGCCGTATTGCCTGTCGTGTATAATTTGGTTGGATTCTAGATATTTCATCAGCTTTTTATTGATTATTGTCTCCATGATTTTGGAGAGAACAGAAGTAATTGCTATTGGGCGGTAGTTTAAGGGGTCGCTGGCTTCACATTTTTTTGGGATTGGCTGAACATGAGCTAGTTTCCAAGAGTTGGGATACACTCCGGAGAAGTACGACAGGGCAAAAAGTTTGCGCAGAGGTTTAGCCAAAGGTGAGGCACATTTTTTAAGTACCATAGGGGGGATTTTGTCGGGACCAGTGGATTTATTGGCGTCGAGTTCCTTGAGACACCTAAACACCTCGCGAGTCCTGAAGTGAGCTCCGTCCATTGAGTGGGTGGTATTCTCGAGAGTGGGGGGTGACATAGCAGCATCGGGTAAAGAAGAATTTGCGGCGAACAGAGAAGCTAATAGGTCGGCCTTGGGTTTGCTTTCTGTTATCACTTCCTTGTTGTGAATAAAAGGAGGTGTTGAGGAGGAAGTAAAATTCTTCTTGATGGCAGTTACCAAGGACCAGAAGTTTTTGCTGCCTGTAGTGGAGTTAAGAATCTTACTTCTCAATCTATCATCAAGGTTAGGTTGAAATGGCTGCCCCCACCAGGGAGCCCACTTAGGCACGCCATTGGCCCATTATGATGATTTGACTTTCCTGATGATGGAGTTACAGGAGTTTCTAAGTTTGACGTACTCACGACGAAGTGGCTCATTAGGCGAACGTCTGTATGCTCTATAGGCGGCTTCTTTAGCTTTGATTGCGTTCATACATTCCTCATTTGTTCGGCCTAGGCTTCACAGATTTGGTAGAGTGAGGGATGAACAAGCGCATAGCCCCGCTTTTGGGCTATAAACTAAACCCACTGTCTAGTTTCCTCAACATCAGTAGAACAATCTCCACTAAGGCATTCTTTAAAGGATTTTCATTTTACAATTATGAAATACACCGAGCCCTGCACCTTTTGAATTCTAAATACCAAACCCTACTCCTCTTTTGGTACAATTAATGCTAGAGGAGAACTGAGATCGTCTCGAGGATAAGAACAGTACAAAATAAATCTTCAGCGTCAAAACAAAAAGGATTCTCAAAAGATATATTCTTCTTTTCCTCGAGCAGAAACGTTCGGAATTCCTTACTTGCTTCCTTCGCCGCGAACTTTGCTCTTTTAAGGAAGGCATGGAAGCGCAAAAACCACCGGGGTTTGCTTTAAATTATGTATATACATAAAGCAAAAATATTATTTTCCACCCATTCCCCGTCTGCCTTGCGGAGCCCCGAAGCCACCCAAGAGCACCCCTCCACGTCTGATGAACAGTTTTCATAATTATGAAACGTGGAATCTGTAGAACCTTTATGCGGCGCAGCAGTCAATATCTTCGCTTTTATTTTTGTTCCACACTTTTTACTCTTCGGTGAAAGCACCATATCAAAGGAAAATTTTTAATAACGCATCCACCCTCCTCCACCCCCACTTGAAGGAGAAAGAGTTTTGTTTTTCTCCGCCTTTTCTTCTCTCCCCTTCAATATGCCCTTTTTCATTTTTTTTGCTGAGTAAACAAAAAAAAACCGCCAAAGGGAAAGTAGCAAGGGAAGAGGTAGAAGCGAGATTGGATGGGGGTGGAGAGGTGATTATATCAAAACTCATTTAAGGGGTTTTTGTACGTAATTTTTTCGTTGAAGTTCAGAAGCTTTAAAAAATGAATTTTTTTTCTATGGAACGTAGAAGGGAAGCGGGATGAGAAATTGAGAGAAGCAGAGGCTGAATATATCCTTTGGGGAAGTTGCCGTTTCCCCTCTCTGGGCAGCCCATCATTCCGCGGCTAATAATTATACCGCCAGCCGCACCAGTAGATTTAAATTTTTCTTTTGTTTATCTGAAAATTTTGGGAAGAAATTTTGCTGTGGAAAAAAGAAAATTAAATGCCAAAAACAGAAGAGGAAGGAATTTTTTCAATGTGGCCTCGGCTTTTGGTCTGCAGAGATATTCGGTTTGGAGTTTCCGTACATTTTTGGTCATCAGATAAATTATTTGAATTTTGTTTTTGGCTATTCCACTACCTAGGATTATATAGTTAAATCTTCATCTTTTGTAGATAATTCTATTGCGGTCAGAGCTGTTATAATATTTGGAAACATAAAAGTATTTCTATCTCTGCCAAAGCCGGTGTTGGTCGCCAACCAACAGGTACAAGAGGGGATTAACACGTTGCTTTGTGCTTCGTCGTGTAACTGGTGGAAGTGCGACTATATCCTCCTTGTGGGGGTAACTAAAAACACTCCTGGCAAGGTCATGTCTCTACCAGAGTGCTGGCTAATAGTAGTCGGGCGAAAAGAAGAAAACTCTCTTAGAAAAAATTACTCCAATCTACTTAAGCGGGTTATGACGTCAGAATGACGTGGACTCCATTGTATTTCCATATCTTTTATTTGGGTCTTCGTCATTTTGACGTCATAATCCGGATTGGGGGTGCTCGTGTTTCTCCGGTGTAAGGTACATGGAAAAGGGGTTAGGTTAGGTTAGGCTAGGTTAGGTTAGGTTAGATTAGATTAGGTTCATTTAGGTTATGTTAGGTTAGGATGGGTTTGAATAGATTTGAGTAGATTAGATTAAATTAGGTTAGGTTTTTTTAGGTTAGGTTAAGTTAGGTTGGTGTAGGGTACGTTTTTACGAAAATCATACGATCAAGGCTACAGAAACATCGAGAGCAAACGAGTCGGAAAGAACAAGCGGGATTTAGACCACATCGAGGATGCATTGATCAAATATTCGCACTCCGTCAGCTAATGGTGGAAATAATTCGTTGCGGCAAACGAATTGTCGTCGTTTTCATCGATTTCAAATCCGCTTTCGATTGCATCGATTGGAACAGCTTGTGGAGAGTCTTGGAAACCAAACACGCGCCATTGAGAATCATCCAACTTCTCCAAGCGTCGTACGATGGCTCAACCAGCACTGTTCGTATTCGAAGCGACTTATCCGAGGAGTTCCCGATTCAAACGGGTGTCCGACAGGGAGACGACGCTTCGCCACTTCTCTTCAATGTTATGATCGACGCGATTATGCGTGAAGCATTCGATGGAGGACTGGGAGTTCGATACGACGACAAAAACTTCATAACAGACTTAATGTTCACCGACGTCTTCGCCGAGACTGATGCCGAAGCAACGGACATCTTATACGACATTTCCCACATCGCCCAGTCATACGGGTTAAAAATCAATGCGGAAAAGACCAAAATGCTCACAACGGGCCCGGATCGAACCCAAATCGAACAGTTCCGAGGTTCAAATATTTGGGTTCATTGGCTGAGGAAACGAAAGTAGCATCGGCGTCCGACGTTCACAGCCGCATCGGCCAGGCAAGAGCAAAATTCGCCACGCTCAAGTGGTGCATATGAAAACGAACAAATATTTCCATCAAAACCAAACTACGCCTTTACCGAACATTGATGCTTCCGATTCTTCTTTATGGATCTGAAACGTGGACACTGCTCAAACCGGATGTTAAGAAGCTCGAGGTCTTCCAAATGCGATGCTTGAGGGAGATCCTGAGTGTCTCACTACGCGATCGCCTTCCAAATGAGACAGTTAAGCAAAGATGCGATCACCAGACTCTGCTGGAAGAAGAAATTCAAAAACGTCGATTACGGTCGTTTGGGCATGTTTGCCGAATAGATGATAACAGATTGCCACGTAAACTTCTCTGGCGAGGCCGTCCCGCAGACTGGAGAATCCAGCGATCGGCACCGAAGAAATACTGGCTAAAGAATATCGAAGGTGACCTAAAGAATCAACAAGGATCAGTTACCGAGGCTCGAGACGTGGCTAAAAACTGGCAAGAATGGAAACGAATCGTGAATAGAGTTCGAGACCCAGCGGCACAGACAGCAGCCTATCTGTTGCGGTGACGTCCCGCTCGGATCGAAAGTAACGGATCAAAGAAGAAAGAAGAAGAGGTTAGGTTCGGGTAGGAAAGACACGACCGCAAGACCGAAGGTTAGATTAGGTTAAGTTTGCTAGGTTAGGTTAGTTTAGGTTAGGTTCAGTTAGGTTAGGTTATGTTAGGTTCGATTAGGTTAGCTTAGGTTAGGTTCGGTTAGGTTCGGTTAGATTAGGTAAAGTTAGGTTAGGTTAGATTAGATTAGGTTAAATATGGCTGAGTTGCTGGTGTACAGCTCAAAAACTTAGGCCCCAGGAGTAGGCCCATTGTGATGCCATAGTGATCCCACTTCGAAACTGAGGTTAAAGTGTCGTTTCTTCCCTAAACCACCTTAAGGACGTAATGAATCTTCTTAGTTGCGGGATACCAACCAACCTTTGAGATTTTCGCAAGCGTGCTTAGTAATGGTTCACCAAAAGTCTGCTAACCACCATAGAAGGTGTACACTTTCCTGCTCCTCCAGATTCTTGCAGCTTCTGTAGAAATTGTAGGTCTCGAGACCTAAGCCGATAGTGACAAACAGTGTCCGATCAGCACTCCTACTACAACTGAGAGGTCTTGTCTTCCGAGGCTCAGTAGTGAAGTGGTGCGCCTGAGATCGTAAGAGGGCCAATTCATTTTGGCCGAGGTGCATTTATTAAGATCTTTCCAATGCTTCTCTGCTTATTGCATTGTGTGCTGTTTGCATCGGAGTTTAAAGGTGGCCTAAGACAGACCAAACCTTTCCTTTCCAGGAAGGAGAGCGGCGGTCGTGCCTTTCCTAGCCAGTTCGTCAGCTTTACAATTTTCCTCTATATTACGGTGACCGGGTACTCCTACGAGTAGGGTCCTGAGAACCGATGAGCCATCTCGTTAAGAGATCTGCAGCAATCTGAGATAGTTTTCGAGCTGTTGGTATAAGAGTGCAGGGCTTTCAGAGCCGCTTGACTAAAATTAATGGCCTGAATCGTGAATCCTAACTCATCACAAACTCGAAATTGAACGGTATGAAGGTGACACTGGAGAAAACTTACTAGAATAAAGGCACGAAGCCGAAGTAGTAAAATAGTAGATGTCTCGACTGGAGGTCAGATCACTGATAAGCAGTGGTATCCTCGTTGGCGAGTGACGTGACTACGAGGAACGCGGTGGTATGAAACTGTCGATACCTACACACGTATCGAGAAGAATTTCGCTGCACATGCCACCTTAGGTTAGGTTAGGTTAGGTTGAAATGGCTGCCCCCGCCAGGGAGCCCACTTAGGCACGCCATTGGGCCCATTGTGATGCCATTCTGGTACTGGGACATAGTTCAGGCCATTTCAAGCCATTTCGAGCTTTTAATAAAGCGACAGAGTCTAGAGACACCAATATTTTGCAGCTCGCTCAATCCATCAAGGAAAGGTGAGCCAAGTAGGGTCCCTCTTTTCCTTGCTAGGGCGGGACATGTACAGAGAAGATGGGAGACAGTTTCTTCCTCTTCTTCATTACCACAACTTCTACATAAGTCGTTGTGGGGGAGTCCTAATCTTTCGGCGTGTGGGCCGAAGGGACAGTGACCAGTCAGCACCCTTACCACGTGGCTTATCTCCTTTGTGTTCAACTGAACCAGAGATTTTGAACGCTTTGCGTCCAAAGTTGGCCACATTGCATGAAGAGTGCGACAAACCGTTGCTGTGGTCTATCTCAGCCCGGCTCGAGCTAAGCTGATTTTTCTCACAGCTAGTTTATAGGTGGCTAAGGGCATTCCCATACGGGTTAAGTGGGGTGTCCTTTCCACTTCGGTTCCCTGTCTAGCAAGCTCATCTACCCTACAGTTTCCCCTAATCCCACTGTGTCCAGGAACCCAACACAGTGTTATATCAAACTGAGTGGCAGTCTCACACAGAGACCTGCGGCAGTTCAGAAGAGTCGTGGATGTTGTGACGACAGAATTAAGAGCCTTGAGGGCCGCCTGGCTATCCGATAGAATACATATATTCTTATGAGATATATTATTTATCTTCACCATTCGAGAGCCTCCCAGATCGCAGTGACTTCCGCTTGGAAGACGCTGCAGTGGTCGGGTAGACGAAGAGAGGTATTTATATTTAATGCCTCGGAAAAGATACCAGAGCCTACATTATTCCCAATTTTTGAGCCATCTGTGAAGATACATAATGACCCAGTTGGGATAACACCATCTGTCCAGTCATCTCTGGCCGGAATGATGGTATTGAAACCTTTCTCCAAGGTCCACGTAGGTGTAGTATAATCTAGGTTGTTCGCAGTGGTGGCGAATTTCCCAAGGATGGATGAATGGCCATATGAGTATGGAGTCCATCCAAGAGAAGCCTTTGTCCTGGCAGCCGTCCGGGCTGCCATTTGCTCGGCGTGTATATCCAAAGGGGTAAGATGCAATAAGACATCCAGCGCAGCTGTAGGGGTGCTTCTCATTGCACCACTGATACACAGCTCAGCTGTTCTTTGGACCCTTTCCAGTATCTTACGATACGTAATCTTCTGTAATGCAGTCCACCATACCGATATGCCATGCATAAGTATAGGTCTGATTACGGCTGTATAGAGCCAGTGGACGATGCGGGGTTTAAGGCCCCAGTTGACTCCGATCGTTCTCTGGCATAGGAAGAGTGAAGAGAGCTGTTTTGGCCTTATTTGCTCTTTCTATAAGATTCGGTCTCCACGTTAGTTTCCTATCGAGTATGAGACCTAGAAATTTCGCATCCTCCTTTATATGCAGTGTTTCATTACAAAGTCTTAAAGAAGGAAAATTGGGAAGTCTATGCTTCTTTGTAAAGAGCACTACTTCAGTCTTGGCTGGGTTGACGCCTAGACCCTTTGTAGTGGCCCAATGAGAAAGAGTATTCAATGCTTGTTGCATTATATCTCTTATTGTTGAGATGTACTTGCCGGTCACCACCAGCACAATATCATCAGCATAGGCCACCGTGGTGCACCCAGACTCCTTTAGAGTTATCAATACTTCATTGACTGTCATATTCCAAAGGAGCGGCGATAAAACCCCACCTTGTGGTGTGCCTCTTTTGACCCATCTGACTTCTTCCGAAAGCCCCAGGCTAGACTTTATGACCCTGCACCCTAGCAGCTGATCAATAAAGGACCTGGAGCACCCATCAACATTCAGACGCTGGAGTGCCCTCGTGACCGCAGAGGGTTCAACATTGTTAAAAGCACCTTCAATATCTAAGAAAGCAGCCAACGTGAATTCCTTGAATTCAAGGGATCTTTCAATGACCGCTACCAAAGAGTGGAGAGCAGTGTCTACTGATTTACCTTTCGTGTAGGCATGCTGCGAGGGAGAAAGCAGTTTTTTATCAATGCTTTGCTTAACATGGATCTCCACAAGTCTTTCTAGTATCTTGAGGAGAAAGGATGTGAGACATATGTATAGGTCTCAAGTCTTTTGGATTGTGGTAGGAGATTTTACCCGCTTTCGGAATGAAAGCTACCTTCGCTATTCTCCAGGATGTTGGAATGTAGCTTAGGCTAAGGGAGCTCCTATAGATGGCTGCGAGCCAATTCAGAATTAGGTCACTGACTTTCTGAATTTCAATGGGATAAATTCCATCTGGTCCCGGTGTTTTATAAGGCATGAAACCTTCTATGGACCACAGGACTAAACCCCTGTTTATCAATCTGTCAATGGTGCCTAAATTATGTGTGCTAGCTGGGCCCTCAAAACCTGTTTCTGCAGATGCAGCAAGAGATGTTGAGCCAGGAAAGTGAGTATCGAGTAGGAGTTTCAATGACTCCTGACTGCTTGTGGTCCGTGTACCGCTTGTTGCAGCATTTCTTGGCACATTGGGCTTTTCGAGAGAACTTTTCTCATTCTTGCGGCATCCGAAAAACCTTCTATTGTCGCACAAAAGGTTTTCCAGGATTCCCTTTTCGAGTTTCGCAGTTCATATTTGAACTCCCTGAGACGACTTTTGTAGTTGTCCCAGTCCGAAGCCAAATTAGACCATTTGGCCTTATTGAAGGCCTTTCTGCTTTCAGACCTTAGTTTGAGAAGTCTGCTGTTCCACCAAGGGGGTTTGGTTTTACCCCCATATTTCCTAATGGGACAGGCTGCTTCTAATGCGTTATTCAGGAGGTTACTGAGATTTGTCACTTGATGTTCGAGATCTTCAGCATTCCAAGGGTGGGTGGGAACATCCTCAGGGAGGGATCTTTCCACTACTTGTCTGTATATGGCCCAGTCTGTGTTCCGGACATTCCTGTAACCAGGGGCCTTCTTCACAGTTGAGCACATGCCACCTTGCGACAATTAAATACGAATTTAGTCGATTTACTCGGCAGAAGTCTGTTAGATTGACTATGAGAACACAATTTAAGGTCGAAGTGACACATCTGTCACGTCACTCGACAACGAGAATAAGGCTGAAGGTTCCTCAATTCCACAGGACGGATTTAGACATCTCTACAGTAAAAAGCCAGAAGTGTCTAAGTGCAAATTTGAAGATTTTGACTTTATTGCATTTTTGTATTCAGTATTTTAGTCTTAATCATTGCTATAATTATTATCTTAAACTGAGCTGTGGTTGCTGAGTTATTCGACCGGCAAAAGTGGTTTTGTGCACAATTCTGTATCTAAAAAAATCTTTGAGGGCGATTTTCTCGAAACGCATATTTTGCACTTAAGCACTTCTGGCTGTGTACTGTAGATCTGTCACAGCCAAAGAAACAACCACTGAACCGATATGTGGCTACAGAACGATGCGCCAAAGCAATAATTGGGCTCCCAGTGACATTGGAGGTAGCCCTAAACCTAACCTTACTATTACAATATTGCGGATTGGTTGACCATTCGGACGAAAGACTTATACCCTTGCACTTCTTCATCGTTTTAATTCATAAATAGGTGAAATGGGAACTTCGCTATTTTAAAGAGCTGGGCTTTAGCAAAATATGATCCATTTTCGCCAGATGTGACCCAAATTCAGTAATTTTACTAGGCAATATTTTTTCTCACATAAAGAAAATTTTATAGCTTTCAAATGTGAAATCCCGGGCAATAAAAGATATTTTTTAAAAATTGGTACCAGGTAGAAGTACACACATGCACGTAAGCAAAACCAACACTTCAGTCAGAAACGTGCTGAATCGATAGAAATCGGCACAGATTTGTCTCAATTTTCGTTTAATTTCACGTTCAATTCGTATCTTGAAGGGTGTACCAAGCACTTACGACCCACTAACCCATACCCAGCGATTTACGCGTACGATACTCACAATATTTGACAAAACCCCTCGAAACGAGCCAGCAGCTTTATTGACATCAATCCTTTCCCGGGTAGAATTCATATTTCATGATCCAGACGACAAGTGCCTATCTACATATGCTTTTAGACCCTCCAGCCCATTCGGTCGCTTCCTCTACTCCTGAGCAACAGAATAGATTGTTCCTGTGCCCAGGAAACCCATCGATAGTCTTATTGGGGTATGTTGTTGTTGTTGGTGTGGTATTTTTTGGGGGCGAGTGCTGCGGCGGTATCTATCTTTAGTGTATACCAAAAAAGCGGTATAAAAACTTCCTTTTCACTTTTTTTTACCACCGGCAACTGGCATAAGCCCTTCAAAACGACTCAAAGCGGAGCAATAGAGTTTGGCATTTGCATAAAATTGTTTCACCAGCCAAGAGAAATTTTCTTGGTGTAGCAATCGAAGAGTAAGGAGCCATCTCCTCCTCCGCCCCAATACAATGGAAAAATGATGAAAATTCATAGAATGCTACAGAGTAGCAGCAGTATGCGACTCGGATTTAAAGATGGTTGGATAAAGGAAGAGGGTTCTTAAGGTTCGCTAAGGGTTAACGTACCACCCTCACTTGCACGGAATCTTGGCACAGTCACTTATATTCTCCATGGAGGCCCAGATTGAAGTCAAGCAGAACTTGGTGATGTTCCTCTGTGTGTGCTTTTTGTTGCATGGAATTGGGTTGAGATTTCCATAAATTACTCAAGTTATTGTGCCGCGGGATGCGACAGCGATTCAACTTGTATACAAAGCAAAAAAGGAAGTAAAGAATGTTCATCTCATTTCATGAGAACTTATGAAAACAGCTTTATCCCTCTGTGTGTGCGATCTCGTTGTGCTTATGACGATATTTACTCGTCGTCTTTAAACGTATTGTTTTAGATAAAGTTATTAGAAGTTAGAGCAGCGTACATTCATTTGCGGAAGTTGTAATACAGTTTGGCTTAATTCCAGTTTTCTTCCCACTTTTTTAATTTAAATTACTGCAGTATTTCAGGGGCTTCAAATGCAATTGACTTTGCATTCATCGGTTCTGAACCGGCTATTGGAGCACCCAGCAGCTTGCTGAAGAGAGCTCTTGCCGTTCAGACTTGATTAAATATGCCGAACGCTGAGAATTCCTCCTCCTGCGCTATTGGTACCTATTCATGAAAATAGGTTATACGAAAATACAGGGTAATATGTACAAATCTATCTTTGTACAGTTCTCGAACTCGGCGCCATAGTAACTTATATTCAGCTCAAAACAGCGAGCTAGTGGAGCGGTCGCTCGTGATGGCACTTTTTGAGGGCGTTGTTTGTAGTTAGCCAAGTCTATGTACTCATCAATATGACTCGAACAGGGCACAAGCAGGGAGCACTGAATCCAAGACCGATCGTACATGGCCTTAGGCCACATCCTGCTCGAGATCCATGGAGCAGACTGAATACGGAGGATCTAAACTCGATAAAAACCGCAATCCTAATGTGTAAACAATCGTGCTGAAGTTATGAATGGTACTGCGTGAATGTACCACTAACGATGGACTGCGGATACCAGGCGAACTTCGGTTTGAATTTGCCTTCCATTGGTGAAACGGAGCTCTGCCATGGGTGACCGTCCTTTCTCGCCCAGCTCGTGGTATCAATATAAAATTACCTTAAAAGAACTTTTGAAGATGGAGCACTTCTTAACGCTCCACACATTCCTGGGGCTTCTAAAGTTCCCAAAAGAACGACCTACAAGGCCAGTTCGATATTTTTGGATCCATGTTTCAAGGTGACGAATGTGATCCCAGTGAAGGAAAGTGTTCGGGATTCCTCTTCAGGGAGGGCAGTCTGAGCCCGTAAACCCAGGGATGGAGTACGTTGAGATCACTCCTTCATTGGGAGATCTCCTTAGATCTCCTGCGGAAGTAAACGCGTAAGTGGAAAAAAACGACCACTTTCAGGGGTGGCGCAGCCCGAGAACGTTTTATGCGATATCTAGAAGCTAGCTGCTCCCGTGTAGAGGCTGGTAGGGTCTGCGTGGCCCCCGATGAAGAAAGAGATACCGATTTTCTTAATACGAAGAGAGTTAGATCATCTGGATGTTCTCTAGGGCATAGTAACCCGGTGAAAAGGGCGAAGGCTTTGGCCATACGGTTTGAAAAGCCTTCAGAAAAGTCGGACGCACCCATAATGAAGTCTAGAACGACTCCAATGCCGACCTTTTGTCAAATAGCGGAAAATGTCAGAATTGGCGTGCTTGCGACTAACAATCCCGAGGCTCTTCTGACCACGAAACAACTAGTTACCGTTCAAGGAAGTCTTCTGGAGGCGGTAGCCGAATTGGCTCAGGGCTCAGAATAGTAGGGGTCGGTGCGCCCTCTATGATGGGCCGCCTTAAGCCTTGGAAGGAGCAAGGCTTGTTGCTTCAGACGGGAAAAAACTGCCGCGCAGCCTTTTTGTAATCGGGTACTTTGCGGCAGCAACAGAAGACTTGGCGTTATGTTGAAAGGATAGGAGTCCAAAAGAAGACCCTAAGGGTGTAGGAGTGGAGAATACTCCACAAAGTGCACCGCATAAAATTCACAGATATGTCGTTGTCAGGATGGTGAACACTGCAATTTTGGACTGATGGCAGGAGAAGCATCGCAACCTTACTAGCTGGGCAAGCCCTACGGTTGGCCATGCCATACAACCAACCAAATAGCCTCCAAGGAAGATGGTGCTGTTGGCGAAACGTCGAGGAAGCAACTCTGAGAAAACATGCTTCCTCTATTGCCGCTAGAGGCGGAACTTTGACCCTAAAACCACCACCGAAATCCTTATAGGGCCCCAGCCCATAAAGGCTTGTAAAGGGGGAGATATAATCCCCTAAGGAAAGGGTAGACAGGCAGTACTCGAAAAAAGTGTTATCTAGGACAACTGGAAATACAATTTACGTGAAGTGAAAGCGTCGAACAAAGGGCGCCGAAAGACAATCTCGCGCGCCCTCAACAAGGGCTAGAACCGGCGCTGGCTCAAAAAGACCTTTCTAACGACGTATTACACTATTGGAGGTGGTACCAAAGTCCATACATTTTCTGCCATCTTCCTTTAAGTCGCCCCTACATGATCAATATCAATAATATTGAGCAAAATATTGACGGTTTCATTTTTGCCCCATCTTTCAATATCACCCACTTCTTGTTGCTTTTTCGCCAGAACTCTGAATTGTTAAAGCCCACTGGAATAGCATTCCACTATTCCAGTTGAATACTATCTTTTGAGCGAGCTTTTACTTTCAACTTCAGTTCGAGATCAGTTGGTTTGGGTTATCCTTAGTTGAATATGTGTAAATTGTATGCGAACTGAGGTTATTTTAAAGTTCAGTTCGCCAATTTAGGATAACTTTTTATATAAAATAATATGCTCAATAAAGAAGGTTAAGAGTTTTTATTAGTATCTGTAGTATTAAGGCACATCATGGTG
Source organism: Thereva unica (assembly GCA_949987705.1). Classification (NCBI taxonomy): domain Eukaryota; kingdom Metazoa; phylum Arthropoda; class Insecta; order Diptera; family Therevidae; genus Thereva; species Thereva unica. The sequence goes on from CATLJY010000686.1 coordinate 94,182, forward strand.
TTCCTGCTTTAGGAAAATCTGAAAGCTATCTGTATCTTCTTTTGATCGTTAGAGGTTGATCTGTACGAACTCAACCATCCGCAGATGGGCCCTGTGGGCAGTCATCGGCGCCCTCTCCTAACCCCAAACCCTCCACCAGTTCGTCCAGATTGAGAGAATCTTACTCAGGGCAAGGGCTTTTGCTTTTTTTAGTTTCGCATTTCTTATGCCAAATCTTAGCCGGCTTTCATACTTTTTTTGCGATTAAATATCGAGGGTTCCTCCTTGGTAAAAAGAAACAATGAAATACTATTCTTCAGCGGTTCCTCTGCTGTGATGACCACCCAGTCATATATTGGAACCGCAGAATTTTAAGATTGGAGACCCTGGAGAAGCTCTCTGGTATCTAGCTTTACCTTAGGTGACCAAATACGGGCCCTGGGTCTACTCGAGAATCCATGGCTGGGATTAGCTTGACGCTCTTGCCTTGCAATACGTCACAGATCCTTCTAAAGCAGTCCACACACTATCAATTCTAACTGCGCAGTGGAACTGTGTACAAAGAACTGTACGATAAACTGAACTAAAACTGTGTAGGGTCATCAGTTCGTTGTACGGTTTTTTTGCTCAGTCTGGTCAGTTTTGTTGTTTTGAGTACATCTTTTTAATAATGAAAATGGAAGGAACGGAGAGAACTGAACGATAAACTGTCTGACTTGCGCAGTTTATCGGAGAAAAAGAGGATCCAGAGGCACAAGCCTGAGGACTGAGGGAAAATAGTTCAAAACTGCACAGTTCACACAGTTTATCATTCAGACATAACGTCAGACGTGATAAACTGCGCAGTTAAACTGAAAGTGAGTGGGCCCCTTAACACATTCGCCTAGGAAGTCCTTTAGGGCTTGGTCTTCACGTCTGGTCACCCTAAAACCTCCGACTACCTTCGAGGAGCCATAGCAAGGTGTTGGTCACCCTTTCCAGAGAAGATGTGGTGAAATACCATCTCGGATAGCTTGGTTTTCAACTGCACCAAGGTCTCGGAGCCCTCTCCTTCATCTTGCAGGTGACCACCTCGCTTAGCAGCCTTTCTGGACCCGGTTGTGTTCCGCCTGCCGCTGTTGTATTTGCTGGGGCAGGCTTTTTCTGGCGGGCGCTTGGAAGCTTTGGTCTCTTTGGCTTCTAGCTCGATCTTATATTAAAGAGAGAGAGGGTCAAGGTATTGGCTTGATTCTGTGCAAGTCGCTTGTTGTTCTGCTCAAACATAGTCTGAAACTTTATTTTGTCTGTCCGGCTGTCTTTTCAGTATCGCTCATGCGCAGTACCGGCTTGATCTGTACTTTCTGGATTCGTTTTGCCTGGTCGATCCGAAACGGGCGCGCTATGACTGTGACTCGCCGAAATGGTAGGGTCTCAAATAGCTTCGCCTGACTGGAAGCGAATAGCTATTCCTTTGACGAGATTGGAGGTAGCGTTTGTGCAGCTGTACTATGGCTGGTAATTGCTGCAATTGATTTTTTCTTCTTTTGTCTAAATAAATGTCATGAGTGATATTGTGGTATTGTTATAGTTGCGCTTGTAAAGGTTTGAGGAACGAAAAGTTTAGAATAGTCTTAATATTTTTTTTTCCAGTTTCAATAATCCCCAGTAGACGTACCCTAACCCAACTCCTAACATAACTCAAAGCATCAGATGAATTCCGAATTGGCTCTTATTGACTTACGCAGTAGAGCTTTGTTAGCAAACACCCACTTGGAACTATAAAGTAGGTTTTACTCGGAATCTTCTTAACAGAATTAAACTGAAAAAGGATATACATCACTCTTCAAATGATCCTTGCTAAGCAGATTACAACTCTTTTTAAATATTTCAAATTACATTATCGTCTGAACCAACCCAAAAAAGAAACCCTTTCCTCTGAAGGTACGCAAAAGGACATAAAAGCAAAGTTCGTGAAAATTCTCAATAAAATATGCAGTCATGTACCTCTATATAGCAAGTTGTCATCTGTTTAAGGAATACTTGAGCAGCCGAGTGCTTTTAAATGCCATCCTTCCCCCCTCAGGTTAGAAAGAGAGTCTAGCGGCATCCACATTTCCACCCATTTTACCCCTTTTGTAGAGGCATCCTTACATGGCATCGTCCCGAAAGGAGAATTCGATTTGTGAATATCCTTAAATTGCAGATGGAGAAAACGAGCTAAAGAGTCCCTTTCATGAGGAATTTTCTTCTACCACACAATTCTGCACGATATGGTGTCCTCGTTTAATACATATTAGAGATAAGTTTCCAAAAGGGGTTCACCTACAACCTGGCGGCAAGGGGATGGGTGGCTAAGCGAAAATCTATGCTCGTGTGCACATGACTCATCAAGTGTTTACCATTGGTGACGTGCTCTCGTACACCTCTGGCACATCTGTGCCGACATAACAAACGTTGAGAAGGCCCAGATTCATCGATTATAGCTTTGGTTAACAACAACTAGTTCTCAAATGATATGTCGGATGTGTTGGGTGCCTAACAAAACGATTTTGAAAGTTGGAGCTGCTGATTGCCAACCTGCTTAGTATTCATTTCAATTCATTAGTAAGAGCATTAGAATTGGGGGTGGGATGCAGAGGGAGCGGATTGGAAATTCATTTAGGATTCATTGGATTATCATAGGTGAATTGAAATCGCAGTGGAGGAATCCTTTTCATAGTTGCCTCAAGTCCTTTAAGTGAGGAGTAAAAGGGCTTGTGATGGCTCTTTGATTTGCAAAAAGAGAATTCCCACATTGGATTCTATTTGTGCATGAATAGTTTTATTCATTAACTAAATTAAATTCGCATTCTTTAACACACCCCGTGGGCTGTAATTTTTGCATCTGGTGTGCTAGCTCTTGTCAGTATGAAGCATTTTGGATTTAAACAAAATGTGTTAATCGATTTATTGAAATGCTAACTAGGCTTTGAAAGTAATCGCCAAAGTAGTCAATCGAGGAAAAGGACCTTTTCAAATTCAAGAGGATTACCTTCTGGTCCCATTGGCCCATAATGGTCAAACTCTTGCCGCACGCAACGATGAGAGGTTGCAGATGCAACTAAAACAGCAGGCCATGTTCCTATTTAACGGCTTCAAGGAGATTCTTCTTCTTTAAACTCCTTTAATCCCTCATGGGACATAGGGCGGAAACAGTTGCCCTCCAGCGGACTCTGTTTTGCGCGACAGCTCTTAGCTCCGACCAGGATCTCCCAGTTGTTGCGGCTTCTTCTAGTAGGGTTCTCCTCCACGTTGTTCTAGGTCTTCCTACTCGACGGGAACCTTGCGGATTCCAGTCAAGGGCCTGTTTGGCTAGATTTTCGTTTTCGCGTCGCAAGGTGTGGCCAACCCAATTTCATTTCCTTCGCCTGATTTGGTGGTCTATCTTTTCTTGGCCGGCACGGCGCCATAGTTCTTGTATGAAATTCTATCTTGCCAGCAGATTTTTAGGATACGACGCAGGCATCTGTTGATGAAGACTTGTAGGCGTCTTGTGATGAATTGGGTGACTTTCTATGTTTCGCAACCGTATAAAAGAACTGTCTTAACAATGGAGTTGAACAGCCGCAATTTGGTGTTAGTTGAGATCTCCGTTGATCTCCATATGCGGGACAGGCATGCATATGCGCCTCGTGCTTTATTTATTCTGGAACTGACGTCTTCTTCTGCCCCACCATTTTCGGTAATAATGCTACCGAGGTAGCAGAATTTATCTACCAGTTCCACGTCACGGTTTCAGCGCTGTCCGTTCAATGGTGTTTGCATTTATCCGCATTTCTTTAGTTTTAGTCGGATTTAGCCTTAAGCCTGCTGGACTACTTTCTGTTGCCAAATTGTTTAATATGTTTTTGAGGTCCTGGTGTCTGTGGGCCAGCAAACAGATATCATCGGCGTAGTCGAGATCCTTAAGGCGGTCTACCAAACCCCATTGTATGCCGCCTGTTCTACTATCTAGAGCGCCGACAAGGATGTCATTTATTACTATAAGAAATAGTAATGGCGAAAGTAGGCATCCTTGTCGTACTCCTGAGCTCACTTCAAAGCTGTCGGATAATTTTCCATTATGGAGAACTCTGCATTTGGAATTGTTATATAGGGCTTTTATCAATTCTATTATTTTATCAGGCAGTCCACGTCGCCATAGTGCCTGCCATATAAAGCTCCTATTAACCGATTTGAACGCTTTCTCAGTGTACGAAAGCAAAGTAAAGAGGGATCGGAATTCAGTAGACTGCTCCACTATTATTCTCAAGGTGTTAATATGATCAATACAGGAGCGGCCCTTCCTGAATCCGGCCTGCTGCCTCCTAAGCGTTCGATCAACTGCCTCACTTATCCTAGATAGTAATATATGGAACAAAATTTTGCCCACAGTAGATAATAAACAGATACCTCTCCAGTTTTCGCATATTGTTAGGTCCCCCTGTGCCGTGATCACCCAGGTGTCACCCCAAAAAAAATCACCCTTTTTTAATAAACACAATTTTTATTAAAAGCTTAATGGTTTTCTAGTATAATTAACTTCACAATTCACTATTTCATTCATTAATTCACACAATTCACATCCAGTTCATTATTTGATTAATTCAATATAAATTAGTTTTAAGTTATTTCAATAGTTATACAATATAGACATAAACTAGCTTAAATTCAATAGTTTGATATTGCCAGAATTATTGCTAGGCCTTTCATTGATATTAGCACTATCACTAAAATTTCCTGCTGGTAAGGTATGCGGCGTGTGTCTTTCGCTTAGTTAAATTCTCCTTAATAGATTGGCTTGATGCTTTAACTTTCTTGGCTTTAGGAGTTAGTTCGAATTTTGGACGTATAGATGTCGCTGATCAGAAACTGATTTAATTTCCCAAACTTCACCTTCTTTGATTGATTTAACTTTGCTGAATTGATGATGCACTAGCGATGCGTTGGTTGCGGTCGATTACAGTGGTGTGAATGCTTCTTGACGCCCTTTTCGCTTTAGATCTGCCCTTGGGGTTCTGAAATTTAAATTGCTTTAGCTTATTAAGTTATATGGGAATTGAATATTTCTTGGCTCAATTCGCCTTGCTTAGGATGCTGTCTCACTACAACAGCTTACGTATGACGGCTCAGTGCGCCGGTTATATTGGTTAAAAATCGGCTCAATTCGCCTTTATTGGGATGCGAAAGTTGAAGGTTCAATACTCCGTTCAACTTGCTTGTAGATTTGGCTCAGCACGCCCTGCTTAAATGAGAATCACTGGTTGCCTCAATGCGGCAATTCTTTCAGACTCAGAACGTCTTGAGGGATCAAGTGATCTGAAATTTTCGACCAGCTGCTGCGATATTTATTGCAGCAATCACAATGAAGCTAGGCAAAGTGGCGGGGCAATGTGCAGTATATACCGATTATGTATTTAATCTTCGCTTGTTTGCGATCAGCTGTTTCTGTCTGTCAAATGGAGTTTGATTGGAGGTAAGTGTTGTTATTTAATTTTAAATTATATACTAATTTTATTTTTATATTTCAGCGAGATATTTATTTGGGAGGGAGGAAAAAGAGGCTGGACAGAAGTTAAGTGTTGACAGGTAAGTTTTTGTTTGTGGATCTAGTTTAAATTTTGTCTTAATTATTCTTCTAGTTTTCAGATTTGTTTACCGACGGCATTTGACAGTGGCTGGTTGTTTAAGAGAAGTTTATATTTTTATTTTATTTGGTTGTTTTATAATTATTCTTTTTTTTTTAGGTATTTTTGTTTTGTGTTTTGGGTCGTGTTCTGGGAGCTGCCGCGACACCCCCTTTTTTGGTATTTTGACTATGATACCTTCCGTCCAATCCTCCGGAAAGGTACAGGTGTTCCATGCTATTTCTAGGATTGGCTGAAGCGCATCTGCTATGAGGCTTGAATCGGCTATCAACAATTCTGGCGGGATGCCATCTTTTCCAGCTGCTTTATCATTGGCGCATGAATTGCGGTTACTATTTCCGTCTTGGATGGGGCCCGAGTGGTGATTCTTATTGGCTGTGCATTGTTGTTGTTTTCCTGAGGTTCCTGTGTAAGTGTACCATTCAGGGCGGCGAAGGAGTAATCTCTCCATCTTTGGAGTTGCTCCTCGTCGCTGCACAGCAGCCTTCCATCCGCACTCTTAACGGCATGCTTTTTAGTAGAGTGCTTTCCCGAGAACTGTTGAGTGATTTGCTACAGCACCTTACTGTTGCCTGTGTTTGCCGCGTTTTCCGCTTTTTCTGCGAGCTCATTTATCTGCTGCCTTTTATAACGCCGGACACTTCTCTTAACCTCCCGATGTAATTGGGAGCATTTCCGTTATAGTTGGTGACGTCTTTCCGGATCGTTTGTAGAGTTCACGTTATTTTTGAGGGCCCTTCTGCGTTCTATTTTTTGCCAGGTTGTGTCCGAGATCCAGTGTTGCTGGTTTCTTTGGACATAACCGATGCTCATTTCCGCAGCCGTCAATATCGCGCCCTTCGTCGTACTCCACAATTCTTCAATATTTGTGTCGTCAGAAACGATTTGCTGGTTTAATAAGTCTTGTAGGTTTCCAGCAAATTCCCGCTTTTTAACGCTCTCCCGCAGGAGGTCTACGTTAAACCGTCTACGGGTTCTAGCAGTTTGTTGCACGTTTCTGATTGCGGCGATTTTAAGGCGAATAGTTGCTACAACCAAATGGTGGTCGCTTCCAGTATCCGCTCCCCTGAAACTCCTGACATCCTCAAGAATAGTTCTCCATCTGCGGCTGACGGCCACGTGATCAATCTGATTTCTCGTTCTACCATCGGGCGATACCCAGGTCTCTTTGTGTATCTTCTTGTGACAAAAGTAAGTTCCACCTACCATGAGTTGGCGGGAACTACAAAAGTCAACGAAAAGCTCACCATTGTTATTGGTAACTTGGCTTAGGCCTTGGTTTCCAATTGTATGTTCAAGGCCGGTGTTGCCACGGCCGATCTGTGCGTTTAAGTCACCCATTAAAACAATGATGTCTCCCCTTGGAATAGAGCGAAAAACCTCATTCAGTCGCATATAGAACTCGTCCTTGATGTCATCTTCTGCGTCTTCAGTTGGAGCATAGCATTGGACTACCGTAGTACTTCTTAGTCTGGTACGCAGGCGCACGGTAATAATCCTCTCAGAAACTGGTGACCAGCTAATGAGGCTGGACCTGGCTTCTTTGGTGAGTATTACGCCAACGCCACTCCTATGGCTTTCAGTTTCGTTTTTACCAGAATATAAGAAGGACTCACCGTTTGGGCAGATATGTTCCCCCGCATCGGGCCATCTGGTCTCGCTAAGTCCCATGATCTTGATTTTATATCGATTCATCTCGTTGAGGACTTCATCCAGCCGTCCCTCAGCCAGCAGTGTTCTCACATTCCATGATCCGATTCGTGTCCTTGTTCGAAAAGCAAAGGTCGTCGTCGTGTTGTCCATCCGGTTCCGAGGCATTGTTTGCCGATTCGTAGCAATGGTGTTTTTTATGGGAGCGGGTTGCTAACCCTCAGCCCAACCGACTTAAAACTCTGTTTTGTGGCGCAGAGAGCTCGTCTCCCGTTAGCTACTTCCGAAGAAGTACCCCAGGGGGCACCGCGGGGAGGTGGGATTAGGACTTGCTAACAGGTCTGCTAGGTGTTCGTCTGCAGTGACTTTTCTCGGGTCTTGACAGAAGTGACAAATCGGGTGTCACCACTTTCCGAGGTCTTTGTTAGCCGTTCGCCCCCCAAGGAGATTGGCATGAAAAAGACTATTGCTGGGTCAAAACGGCAAGAAGAACCCGGCGATACCCGGAGTAGAGTGCAGCCCAATCTGCACAGCAGTATCGTTGCCTCGGTAGTCCTTTGCAGGGTTCCATCCACCAAAGTTGTTTACGTGGAGCCATCTGAGCTAATAAGGCATTCCGCCGGCTTAATCATTTAATAATACTTCTTCTTTCTTCTTTCTTTGATCCGTTAGCTGACGGTCCGAGCGGGACGTCCTCGCAACGGATATGCTGCTGTCGGTATCGCTGGGTCTCGAACTATATTCATGATTTGCTTCCATTCTTGCCGGTTTTTGGCGACGTCTCGAGCCTCGGTAACTGATAACCGTTGATTCTTTAGTTGACCCTCGATATTCTTTAGCCAGGTTTTCTTCGGTGCTTATCACTGGATTCTCCAGCCTGCCTGACGAAAATTACGGTTTCGCCAGAGAAATTTACAGTCATCAGGTGGCAAGCGGTCATCATCCATTCAGCAAACGTGTCCAAACCACCGCACTCGACGTTTTTGCATTTTATCATCGATCAGTGTCTGCTGATCGCATCTTTGTCTGACTGTCTCGTTTCGAAGGCGATCGCGTAGTGAGACACCGAGGATCTGCCTCAAGCATCACATTTGGAAGACCTCGAGCTTCTTAATGTCCAGTTTGAGCAGTGTCTACGTTTCAGATCCATAAAGAAGAATCGGAAGAATCAACGTTCGGTAAAGGCGTACTTTTGTTTTGATGGAAATATTTGTCCGTTTCCATATGCACCACTTGAGCGAGGCGAAGGTTACTGTTGCCTGGCCGATGCGGCTGTGAACGTCGGAAATCGATGCTACTTTCGTTTCCTCAGCCAATGATCCCAAATATTTGAAACTCGGAACCTGTTCGATTTGGGTTCCAGCGACGTGAACACTGGCCCTTGATCCGTCCGTTGTGAGCACTTTGGTCTTTTTCGCATTGACTTTTAACCCGTATGACTGGGCGATGCGCGAAATGTCGTATAAAATGCCCGTTCCTTTGGCATCCGTGTCGGCGAAGACGGCGCTATCGTCGGTGAACATTAAGTCGGTTACGAAGCTGTTGTTGTTATATCCGAGTCCCGAGTCGTCCATCGAATGCTTCACGCATATCGCGTCGATCACAACATTGAAGAGAAGTGGCGAAGTGACGTCTCCCTGTCGGACACCTGTTTGAATCGGAAACTCCTCGAATAATTCGCTTCGAATACGAACGCTTCTGGTTGAGCCATCGTATGACGCTTGGAGAAATTGGATGATTCTCAATGGCACGTGTTCGGTTTCCAAGACTCTCCACAAGCTGTTCCAATCGATGCAATCGAAAGCGGATTTGAAATCGATGAAAACGACGACAGTTCGTTTGCCGCAACGAATTCTTTCCTCCATTAGCTGTCGGAGGGCGAATATTTGATCAATGCATCCTCCATGCGGTCAAAATCCCGCTTGTTCTTTCCGGCTCGTTTGCTCTCGATGTGTCTGTAGCCTCAATTGTATGATTTTCGTAAATACTTTGCCGACGATCAAAAGAAGGCTAATACCGCGATAATTCTTGCATTCCCGACTATCGTCTTTCTTCAAAATTGGGACAACGATCGCTTTCTTCCACGCCGAAGGGACACTATCCGAATGCCATATGTGTGATATGAGGACATGAAGCCGTTGTGATAAGACATCTCCTCCGGCTTTAATCATCATCGCTATTTTCCATTTTTCAGCGATTTTATTGTCATCTTCACCCCGATAATTGTCGGTTTGGCATCGAGAAACTGATTTGTCGGCTGTTCGATTAATCGGCGGTTCGGGTATTGCTCAAAGTCGACGTGTTTCATTCGCTTCCGCTGATCTACGAGGTCCAGACAGCTGTCCGAGATCCATGGCTGCGTCCGTTTACGGATAGTTGGACACAACTCCATTGCACACTCCACAATAGACTCCGACAATTGCCTTTCTTCTACATCGATATCGTCCGGTATTGCGAGCGCCGCGAATTTTTTGGATAATGCCATTTGAAACTCTCGCCCGATGGCCGGATTCCGAAGGCACGTCCAATTCTTCTTGGCTGGTGGGGGTGCCGTTTGCTTTGCTCTTTGTAATCGCATTTGCAATTTCCCTCGAACAAGATAATGGTCCGACCCGCAATCGGGCCCACGCATTTCACGTACTTTCTTTAAGCGTCGATCCAAACGTAGTCCAACATCGCCGAGTCCTTGCCGGATGGATTTCGCCGGGTGAGTTGGTGTTTGAGTGGATGACGGAAAATACTGTTGCCAACGATCATGTTGTTTGACGATGCGAATGAAAGCAGGCGTTCCTTCCTAGTCGGTTTGATCTGTTCCTGAATGTGCAATGAAGCCCCCCGCGAGTATTCTTAATTTGGTTCGAGGTATCATATTCAGCGTCTGTTGAAGCTGTTCGTAAAATTCGTCCTTGTTCGCGTCCGTGCTGGTCTCGGTTGGCGCATAAACGGACACGATATGGGTCTTGATCGTTCCACTGATCAAACGCTCGGATATTGGTTGGAATGTGATAACGCCACTGGTAGCCCTTCGATCGACCATAAAACCAACGCCAGCCTCTCGTCTCTTACCACCCCGGAATAGTAAAGCGTCATCGTTTCGTCGATTGTTGGCGCTACGATCGTCAATGTCCCGGATCCGGTAAGCCGTAGTTCCGATAGCGCAGCAACTGATATTTTGCATTTCAACAATTTTATTGCTATGGTTTCCTTTTGACCGACGTGATGTCCTGTTCGTACATTCTACGCGGCGAATTTAAATTCCATTTCCGGTGTGTCTAATTTAGGGGTTCGGCCAGTAACCCACTTCCCATCAGCATCCCTGGTCCCCAGTGCTGGTGCATCGGCTGCCCCGGATGCAGTAGCATTACTTCGTGAATAGTTAGTTCGTGTATCCATGCGGTTTCTTGCCAAGTTTCTCTGGTCAATTCAGCAGATTGACCACCCTCCTCCTTTCACACCCCGGGTTTGGGTCCAGACGAAAGCGGACCTCCTACGCACACTTATTGCCTTTTAAAATACCATTAAAAATGTATATAAAACAAATTCTAAACAATTTTCCGTCAGGTTATTCATAACCACACCAACACCAGATGAAATTGCGAAACCGCATGTTGCCATAGAAAAACGCCGTAAATCAACTTCACTCAAAATAAAATAAAACTCTCTTATCGTCCTATCCACTTCGTGATATCGTTTCACTTAAAAAAATACTGGAAACTTTTCTTTCTAAACTTTTCTTTCTATATTTTTAAGAAAATTTTATCCCATAAACGCAGATATTATAAAGTATTTACAACATTAACAAGAGTGTAAAGTTCTAAGCGTTTCTTTTACAACTTTCCTACATTATACAAACCACATAAAGTCACCAGCGACGAAATGGATTGCAGCCACACAACTCGGAGTGTTCTTAGGTCCTGTAGTCTTATCCTTGGATAAAAGTCCATAAAAGTTTAGATGCGAAAGTAAAGTTTACATTATGCGATGATGTAACGTTATGAAAATTTGTTTATTATTCTCTAAATTTAATTAAATTTAATATTTTAGTAGTTGTTTTATCGTGTCATAATTAATTACGTTGCATCGGTGCTACTGTATATGGAACAGACTTTTATACATTTATGCAAGTAATTTTATAATTTTTACCAATAAATTCTGAATTTTATTGTTAGCCTGATTTGGTAGGTTGTTCGGTTCTGGCCGAATCAGACAGATTCCTGTTCAGGCGGGGCCTCGGTAAGCAGGGATCCAGACCAGCCTCGTGGAAGATTACGAAACTGGAGGATTCGTAAGGTGACGGCCCCTCATCTTGTACCTACACCTTGCCGCGGTGGTAGGGCTTGCGAGTCTCCTAGTATCGTTAGGATATGTCGGCGGTGGCTAGCTGGTAACCGGCAAGCCACCGGTAGGGGCACCCATGCCGAATAGGCTAATTGCGAAGAGGCCAGACTAAGCTAGGTACATCCACTTACCCTTACCTTTTCTCTTTCCTTTTCCTTTCCGCTTCCAATTTCCCCACTTCTAAGCTAAGGTGTTTACCGTGCCGATGGCTGCATGGCCAGCCAGTGGTTAAAGAGTGCTGGTCGCGAACGGTTCCATCCGATGCCCGGGCAAGGTCGGAGAGTATAAGTGCCTTATCCTGGTAAGCGGCTCTGGCAGGATGGACCGCTTTTTTGCACTACTCGTGGGAATTTTATGGAAAAACCCAAAATTAAAAAAAAAACAATTGCCTCCAGTTCGGGGGCTCCGAAAACCTGCAAAGGCAGCGAGGTGGGTAAAGGAGAAAGGGAGCTTTGGACTCCAATCCAAAGCTCCCCACTCTCTCTAAGCCAATTGCTTCGATAGAAGCAGGACCTTCAACTGCATTCGTGCAGTCTCCCAATGCCTCTAAAGAGGCTACAAAAACTAAAATGCCTTCTGGTTCTAAGAGCGCTCCACCATTAAGAGTGAAGTACCAAAAGCAACGCATCACCCAAATAATCCTTGCTCGATTCGAGGGGGTTGCGAAGGGTGAAATCACCGAGAAGCAACAAGATTCAATAAAGGTGGACGACGGGGATTGTCAGCGAGCATACTTCGCAAACTGGCAACCCAGCACCAAAGCGTCAGAGGTCCCTTGAGGAACCTAATCATCCTGAGGCTAAACGCAGAACACAGGTACAGCCAAGAGCTGGAAGGTCAGATTGTGATCGCGGTCATCGACGAAAACGATCCAGATGGTACCATTCTGCCTGGAAAATGGAGGAAACTTGAAGTCAGGCTCCCGACGATCTTCCTCCCAATCCTTCAAGAGCATCCTTGCACTGCTCCTTACTGTCGGGATGGCGGATGGCATAAGGGCCGCGTGAAGCTGATCCTTTGTGCCGATCAGAGATCTGTCGAGTCGATCGCTATAGGATAGGCATATCCAGAAGTGGGAAAGCATGGCCAGGCGCCAAACTGAAACTCGTTATGAGGGAGGAAATCCTGAGTCGGCCAAGAGCGCGTTCCTGGATCCCAGCAAAACCAGCCGAGCCTCAGGCTATTCTGGATATTAGCTACAGGCGTCCTCGTAGAGGATTAAGAAAGTGGAGGATCCCAATGGTGACGACGGAGCGGTTACATTCGTAATTAGCGAGAAGTCGCAGGGACCTTTGGCCATTACCCTGAGACCTTATAAAAAGATTCGTTGCCCCTCAACCAGAGTGGAACGGTTACAACTGGTCCACCTGCGGCTCCAGATGGTGAGCCCTCGGGCACTGCGGTTGTTACAGTTTTTTTTTTTTTCAGGAAAGGCCCTTTATACTGTCGACAATCCATTTCCTTCGTATAGAGTGCAAGGTCGACAGCAGCTCTAGTCGGGGAGGAAGGATGTTGCTGAATCCAACGTACCTGGCACTGCGGGTGACACACACTGAGAAAAAAACAAAAATTGAGCCAAGTCCGCCAGGGAATTGGAGAGAATTCAATTTCGTCAAATGAATAACGCTTTGTACTAATCTTAAGTATGCTAAAGCAACAGAATGAGGTTTTTTAAGTCAATTCCGCGGCGGAGTTCACATTGAAAACTTTACGCGGTTGAACTTATTGCTGTTCGTTTGAGGAAAATCCATTTCTTTTTTCAATTAATAAAATGAATTATTTGTTTAGACATTAGCCTGTAGTTTCCTCAAAAATTTATGCATTTAGCGAAAAGAAACAATTTGTCATATAAACTTCTTTATTATTGGGAATGTTCCTATCGCCGTCTGACTACCTGTAGTCTTTGTTTTCGGTTGTTTGCTATTTGTAAGTATATACCCCTAATACTATCAGCAGTATCTGTGTAACTTTCTTTTTCAAAATGTTAGTTGATCCCGTGCAAAGATCAGAAAAAAATGATGTGAAAAATAAACGGTGATATCAGTGGCACAGTGGATTGGTGTTGTGAAGTAGGACGATGTGTGTCTGGCTGTGTGTAGAATCTTTGCAACTTGTGTACAAATTTTTTTATATTAATCATAGCTGAAAAGGTATTCAAGTCTTATTTAATTAAATGGAATTTAGAAGGAGTTATCACAATTCGTTTAAAGGTAGATATTTTTTCTTATGAAAATGCTATTAATAAACTATTTTTTACGAAAATACTAATTTTAAACATGGATTTTTTTTAAAGGACAATTAAACTAGAAGTGATGAAGATTTAGATGAAACCGTATCACGAAAGTTGATCTCCGCTGAAGAAAATATACTAGTGATAATAGTAATTCATTATCAGGAAAGCTTGAAGATCAAAGCATTTAGATATTAATATATTTTAAACATCACTAATAAATGTCATATTTCCGCAAATAGTTTTTTCAAAGATAGTTTATCATAAATGTTTAAAAATTTAAATAGTTATTTAATTATTGTGTGTAACGTAGATATCAATACCTAAGTATGTTTTTTGTACTTTATAAATCTTATTTATTTGAATTAATTTATAATATTTCTAATAATTTAAGTTCAGAAGTAAATAAAAAATGTAAATAAAATATTGGCTTCAATTATTTATTTTCATAAAAAAATTTACCATTCATATAAATATATTAATAAAATGCTTTTAGTAATTATAGTAAGAGTAAATTTCGATTTATCGAATCTCGTGCGAAATAGAATCTATCGAGATATGTATATTGTTTGATGGACAGCAGATTGTATCGACTCAAACATTTTTAACTTCTTTTCAAAATTATTTTAATTTGGAAGAAATATTTTTAAAACTGCTCGAAATATAAAAACATTCAAATCAAATGCTCAACGATGTTTCTTAATAATCTATTGTACTTCATGCAATTGCGTATAACATAAAATCAACGGGGGTATGTTATTTAACGAATTTCTGCGGATTTCTCCCAATTCCTTAGGGAATTGACACCATTGCCTTCTCAACTACGCCAGGGAATTGAATTAACCTTTATGCTGATTTCGCCGTATCCAATTCCGTAGCGGAGTTGGGTTAAGCGAGAATGGTTTGGATGAACATTTCCTTTTTCTCAGTGCAGGTACGCAAGTAGCTGAACCCAATGTGCCTAGTATTGTGGGGTTACAGGAACAGAAGTAGCTGATCCTAAGGTGCCTGAGGATACTCACCTACCAACCCTGGGTTCAGATGACCCTCTTTTCTTATCCTCTGAAAATTAAAACATCTCAGGCGTTCCTTCGCCGTCAAGGATGCAGGACGAACTGAGGGATTTTGCCCAGCTTCTTTCGGTGGGAGATGATGTTATTACTCTCACACCGGAAGAAGACGAGGCTGACATAACAGTGATCGAGATTGATCTCACTACTCTGGAATGACACTTTGTTATACACAACTACATATATGGAAAAGAAGGACAAAATTAGGTGCATCGTGAAATAATTAAATCATACACAAAC
The DNA here is from genome assembly GCA_949987705.1 of Thereva unica. NCBI lineage: Eukaryota > Metazoa > Arthropoda > Insecta > Diptera > Therevidae > Thereva > Thereva unica. Next base: position 109,334 of record CATLJY010000686.1, read on the forward strand.
AGGTTTGATGTTAGTCCAAAGTGAATGAGCGTTTAATTACGGTCATTGGGGTAACGTTGACTAGTCATGCTTAGTACGTAGTAAAACCGATTTTCAAGAAGAGAGCGGTAGAAAAGAAAACAAAGAAGTGCAGTAACACAACAGAACACATTTACAGTGCTCTTCTTCCTACATTTTTTCTTTTAATAATTTTCCTCAAATTCAATCTCAATTCAAAATTATTAGATAAAAAAAAAACTTTTTAATATAGCACGTTTTTATAACGAGCTAAAAAGAATAAAATAATTTCTCCTAGCCCCACACAGATTTAGAACCTCAAACATATTCCTAACCCCATACAGATAGTCCTGAAAATTTGTGATTGTGATTTTGTAATAGCTATGAAAATATTTGTAAGATATTAAACGAAAAAACGTGGTTTACATGATCAATACATGATTGATGCGAATGACTTCTCAACCCAGCTACTCTACACTCCTACTATTGTCTATAGCATGCGCCCCACGTTTTTTCATTTAAATTTTATTTGCTTTTTAGTCTTATGTGTGACATTTTGCAATCACTTTTTAACATGTTCATGATATTATGATGGATATACATGTGGAAAATTGTTACCTAAATCTACTAAATATACCAATTTTGAAATTCATGAAAATTAAAATGAAGAAGTAAGCTAAATTAATTTTATATGGTTTTTATTTCAATAATAGCTGCGTCTCTTTTTTGATCATTTTTACTATTTCCACTCGTGAGAACTCGCAACTACTCTTTTACTAAAAAATTGGTTGTCTGTAAAGAGGGTTTACGGACGATAGTTTAACGTGACAACGTCATGAGAAAACATTGATGAAATGATTGCATACTTTTATGAATAAAATTGAATCATTTATATTAAATTATCTTTATTTTGTATGGATACAAAAAGGAGTGAAATGAAATATTCATTTTGATTGATAAATTAGCTTCTACATCAACATCCACGGCCAAAGTTCTCCACGTTGAATTGTAGGACACAACTCGTCTCATCAGAAACACAGGCGACGTCTGCTTGGCTGAAATTACATGCTTCACTGCTGATACAATGTTTAAAATTGTACTTGGCGCAGTGTATATTCATCCTGGAGCAAGTGTCTCAAACATTAGTGTATTGCTGCGCCAAGCACTCTTTCCGTACGCGCATAACAGGCAGTATGTGCATCCGATCATGCAAGTTGATACCAATGTACAAATTCTTCTTTGTGGCGACTTCAACACAAACGTGAAAAATGATGATACATTCCTCAAATTCATGAAAGATTGTACAATTGTAAGTCAACAACGCTGAGAGGAACAACCCTCGATTTGACTTTTTCAAGGCACATTACACTTGAAACACTCCCATTCATTTCCTACTTTTCCTATCATCGTCCTATCCTTAACAGAATAACACAGATTGGAAGAAGTTAAATATCAGACATGTATAAAAGTTATAAATGAATTTATTACTACACATTGTTACTTGTAAATATTCTGTTCATTAAAGTAATAAACATATTTGAATTCATTAGTGCAAATAAAAGCTAATTTATCAATCAAAATGAATATTTCATTTCACTCCTTTTTGTATCCGTACAAAATAATGATAATTTAATATAAATGATTCAATTTTATTCATAAAAGTATGCAATCATTTCATTAATGTTTTCTTATAATAACGGGACATAACGCGAAAATGAGTCATCATTTTTCGTGCATGCCGCCGGCGTTCATCGTTTTAATAGACGTTGTCACGTCAAAAACGTTTAGATGACTTTTAGTTGTATTTAACTGCTTTCTTCATATAAAAACATCTATAAATTAAATTTCAGTCGTAATTATCTGAAACTTTTATCTTTCATTTTATTTTAAATAATTTACCGTATTAATTTCCATTATGTAACTGGTGTGCATAATAAATTTTGAATTACGTCACATAGCTTATTTTATTCTACATGGCATGTCCTTTCATTTGATTCCCATTTCGAGGGGGTTGTAAAGTTAGGCAATCCACCAGATTATGTTAGCCGCCAAGTTAAATTTATAATAACGCCATATAGCTTATTGTATTCTACTTATCACACCCTTTCCTGTAGTACCCACGTCGCGGGTGTTGTGAAGAAAATGCTAATCCGCCCTCTTGAGATGGCCGCCATGGACCAAACGAAATATTGAGTATACTATATTGCTTATGATATTCTACTTATCATACCCTTTCATTTGATACCCATGTCGAGGGGGTTGTGAAGAAAATGTTAATCCGCCCTCTTGAGATGGCTGCCATGGACCAAACGATATATTGAGTATACTATATTACTAATGGTCTTTTACTTATCATACGCTTTCATTTGATACCCATGTCCAAGGGGTTGTGAAGAAAATGGTAATCGGCCCTCATGAGATGGCCGCCATGGACCAAATGATATATTGTGCATTCGACTTATGATGCCCTTTCATTTGATACCCATGTCGAAGGGGTTGTGAAGAAAATGTTAATCCGCCCTCTTGAGATGGCCGCCATGGACCAAGCGATGAATTGAGTATACTATATTGCTTATGTGTGTTCGTGTTCTACTTATCATACCATTTTATTTGATACCCATGTTTCGGGTGCTGTGAAGAGAAGGGTAATCCGCCCTCTTGAGATAGCCGCCATGGACCGCACGATATATTGAGCATACTATATTGGTTATAGTGTTCTACTTGTCATATCCTTTCATTTGATACCCATGTCGAAGGGGTTGTGAAGACTATTTCAATCCGCCCTCCTGAGACGGCCTCCATGGATCTAAAGGTATATACCATATTGCATTGTCATCGGAGCTAAATCTGCGTGCAAAATTTCAGAATGATAGGATATCCGGAAGTATTTGAAAAATCGATTGCAAAATTTATTCCGTGAAGAAAACAGTAGTCCGTCCTTTTGAGACCTCCGCCATGGATCTAACGGTGTAATGAGTATACCATATTGCATTGTCATCGGAGCTGAAGCTGTGTGCAAAATTTCAAGGTGATCGGGTAACCGGAAGTATTCAAAAAATCAATTGCAAGATTTGTACCGGACAAACAGACAGACAAGAAAGCGAGCTAATAAAAATGTTTTAAAATGATAGAAAATCACACATTGATGGCCCAATATCTCCGGAAACACTTTTCAGCCCGGGGTGGAATTTAATTCACAGACTCCCTGGGAAGTCCCTTACAATTTCCCGTTCAAAAAGAGCCGCTCCAGAAATTTCCCAAAACCGCAAAATATGCAAAGAGGGTACGCCTTGAGATAATTTTGGCCAATTTTTCGAAAGTGATCCGGTTTGGATTAATGGGGCATCGTTGGAAAGGGTTCGCTCCGCCGAATGCAGACCCGTTGACTTTGACAAAAAATACCAAAGGGCTCGGGTGTAAATTCCCAAATGAGGACTGCAAAATGCCCATGTAAAGGCAAGAAATTTCAGTGCAGTAACCAATTTTCAGTATACAACAGTGGCGTTCAAACTTTATGATACTTCGGCCCCCTGTACGTAAAAAAAACCCTTGCCCCCTTTAATAAAATAGCTAAATTTGCATACTCGCTGGGATACGCCATCTAGACTTTCGGTATTTTAACATTGAATAACTCAGACATTTTTTAGCCAATTTTGACAAATGAGCCAGATTTATTTAGGATATTCTATACCATTTATTTCAAATCAGTTTTTGAAACAATTTCGATTAAAAACATTCATTCAATACGCAAAAAAAAGTTCGTCATACGTTTTTACGCGTTTTCAGACACAAGAGGTACACCAGCACCGTATGTCGTCAAGGGTTTCTTGAACTTTGAAGAAAAATGATCCGATGATGGTTTTTGAGCATACTTCGACACAAATAGTGACTTTCTTGTCGTGCATTGGTGTTTCGTGAATGACATGGGGATTGTCTGTCGACAGTTTGTTTATTAACTCCGCCAGAGAGTGTAAAATGAGCTTCGATTATCATCAAAATTTTGTCCCAAAAATCTGGCTCGGCATCGATCATTGTTGCGACGGCATTTCCTTATTACAAACAGCGCGGCTTGTCCGTTGGCAACATTCATTGAGTAAGTTTCACTTTGTTTGGGAAGATAGGAAGATCTTGTTTCATAATCCTCTTTAGCGTCGTTCCACTTGCGTTTAACTCCTGATATTAGCAGCGATATGACACATTTGGATTACCGGCAATACTCTCTAATACCGCTTCAATAACTTCAACAGACCCATCCTCAAAGAAATTCGTCATCAAAGTACGAATTGTGTCCTCCGAAGGCGCCGAATTTTTCTCATATTTTTTACGATAAGCACGCACATTCTTTCAATGTAAAGCACTACAATTTCAACGAGTTTTTCGATGTGAGTAGACTCATAGCGAAAATATTACTGAATGACATTTCATTAGACGAGATATCTCTAACAGAGCCGTCCCTGCAAAGAATTTCTCGGCTGCTCGCTTTCTCGAGCTCGAGCCCTTTCTTTCACCTTTTCTCGAGAAAGAAAACTTGTCGAGAATTATTCGAGAAACAATCGTTAAAATGACCCCTAAAGCTTGGCGAGCATTTTAAATAGTAGAGGTGAATGGAATAAAACGTGTACCCTGCAAACATTTCGACTCGATAAAGAAGCGAGAGCGATTCATAAAAAGCGAAAGCTTTCTTCGATAACGAAATCGAGAAACGCTATAACGCGGAACGAGGAACGCTATAACGAATCGCTTTTGCGAAGGAATCGCGAAGGCTTTGCATGTATGTGTGTTTCCTTTTATCGAATCGATATCGAATGAATTTCGAATGTTTTGTATGTTTATGCGCTTCGTTTTTTCTACACAATTTATATTTTATAGTGAGTATAGTTTGTCCACTTTCAAGCAGTTTTTTCTAATCAATATGCGGTAATTGTAGTCTTTTTAATTTAATTTCTTTCCGTTTTTTTATTTTAATTTTGAGTGTTTTTCTTTAGCACGATGTAACTATTGAAAATCGATACTGGCTAATTCCCACCGCACCTGCGTTTCCTGCATATTCAAGCGCACGCACACGCACTCATCGCCAGATAGCAAAACCCCTTCAAATCTCGAATTTCAAAGCAATTCTTGAAGAGAGAAAGTAACAAACCCATGAAAAGAGCGTAAAAGCTTCAATTGTCATTATAACAATTGTTTCTCGAATAATTCTCGTATTCTCGACAAGTTTTGTTTCGGAAATAACTCGAGAAAGTGAGCAACCGAGAAATTGTTTGCAGGGTACATGTAAAGCATTCGAGATTCTTCGATATTGATTTGAAAAGACGAAACACATTCATGCAAAGCCTTCGAGATTCCATCTGAAAAGCGATTCGTTATAGCGTTATCGCTCTCGCTTCGATATCGAGTCGGAATGTTTGCAAGGTATAGATTTTTTCAAACGTCGTAACATTCCGCGCATGTACCCCTGCAAAGCTCTTAAAAATATTTAAAAGCTCGGCAAAGCTTCTTTGAACTCCTATCAAATCACTTCCTGCCATTTAATCAGTCGCGACTGCGTATTGCCAAAGGGAGGTGCATTTTTCTGGGACTTCAATGATTATTTAAAAAATTTACAAATTATGAATGAAAAACGCCTCTTTTTATTCATTTTTTTTTATTTCAAGGTTTTTGTATTTTACACATTTTGTAAGCAATTTATACTAAAAAATACGAAATTTATATTTTTATTACTAGTTTGTTGACGTTTTCCGCCAGTCGTATGTGCGCTTCTGCTCGGGAAGGTTGTTCTGCTTACGACTGCGAAGAACTCTCGTTTTATGAATGAAAAAGTTCGTGTATTCAAAGGAATTTTTTTCAGCATTTTTTTAAAATCATTTTAAATTTAGGGATGAGAAATATTTCGCATAATTAAAGTAAAATTATGCATATATATTAATGAATAAACTGCCTTTGTTGAGCAGGGGCTTTACATTATTTAAAAGCTCTGCACACACATATAAAGATAAATTAACTTTATGCATTCGGCATGCGCGCATCCCTTCCAATTATTTTGTTGAGTTTTTTCTGCGTTTGTTGCCGTTTTACCTAAAAAGAGGGGAAATGATAGAATAATATTTATAAAATCTGGCAACGAGGTGCCCAGAACTGTTCAAATTTTTTGTGTCATGGAGTTTGAAAAAATCTATACATATCTCTGGCAGGCGCACTTTTAGAATTTCCTGCCTGCGTTCAGCATATGAATATTTCAAACATCAGAAAATGAACACTTCGACTGCATTATTACTTATTATTACCTTATGCAATGTCCCATTTACTTATTGCTTAACTGTCAGGGCAAAGGCCCAGTTTATTAACACTACCATATATATGTACATACACCATACAAAGTACTTCGATTAAAATAAAGTTAATGGTCCGAATGTAAAAGTAAAAAACATCAGAATTTTTCAATATTCCATAAGAGATATTTTCAAGCCAGTAAAATTTGCTCTCGGTAAATTGCATTACCATCTTCTCACCACCCTCAATTTTTATCGGCTTAGGGCATATCATCTGTAAAATTTCAATGTAGCAGAAATTCAACTACATTTTAATATCGTTAAAAAATGATGAACAATGAAAATGAAATTAATCTCCTTCTGCAGGAGGCTTACTGAATGCTAATAACCTCGATATCCACCAGATGTTAACAGGGATCCTGTCGCTATGCCATCAACAGAGAAACGACTATCGTTCGAAGGGAGAAGAAGAGAGACAGAGACAGATTTACTGTCCCGCCCTACCCTGCTTCTGCTCCATTCCATTTTATATTGAAAAATTGTGTTTTACTGCTCATGCAACGCTAATGTTAAATCGAAAAAATGAATTTATTGCAAAAAAATATGATAGACTTTTTCCATTTCTTCATAACCTTTTGGGGCCACCCACCCCTGTCTAACCCACCAGCACTACCATCCCCATCGCATTAAGGGCAGAGACAGAGAGTATAACGATATGCCTTCAAACCGCAGCAGACACCCGATGTCTTCTACATTGGAGTGAGTAATAAAAGTTTACGAGTTCAAGAGGGAAAAATGAGAAAATAATATCCTTGCACAATCATACCATAACGATATTTCAAATAAGGAAATATTACCAGAGTGGAAAAAAACCAATTTTACACTCTTTGTTTGTTATTGAATCAGGAGTTAAAAAAAAGTTTAAAAAAATTTCCGCATCTATAAACGCAAAGATAATTGCAAAAGTTTTACAGGCGCAGGGCCGGAAAAAAGGATATTTTATAGCAAACAAAAAAGAGGACTTCCATGAACGGAAACGTTCTCCACAAAGGAGGCGTTTAAATTGAAAAAAAAAAAAAAATATATATATTACCTTCCAAGTTATATTTCTTTCCATTGCAATTTATCTGGCAATTGTCTTTTTCAATAAAATCTCCTTACTGAGAGCGCATATATTAAGTAATCAATTTTATCCTTTTTTTTAGGGTAGCTTCACCTGCTTGTATGGGTGTAGCATGTTTGGAGTATTGATAGACACTTATTTTATTTTATTAAATAAAACCGTCAACCGCAAAATAATGTGTTTTTTCATTTAATACTAGCAAAAAACCCGTGTGCGTTGCAACGCCTTTAACTTAACTTTAACTTGAATCGCTCCGCAAAGAGTGCAGAAAAGAATTTAATTCAGCTAGACGCAGCAACAGCGTAACCTCCTGGCGATGCTATAAGTCGAAGCAGAATAGATACAAAATGGCAATAAGGAAGGCCAAACGCACTTCCTGGGACACCTTTTGCAGCAATATAGAGTCCTTAAGGCTACGTAAAATACGAACTAAAGCGCCAATAATGCTTAGTTACTTACGCAAAGAAAACGGCGATTGGGCCGACTCAAGCAGAGAATCTCTCACACTACTCATGGACACCCACTTCCCGAGTAGTACCACGACTGAGAGAACCATCGCCTTTGACCGTCCGGCCTCACCAGAGCTGGTCAAATCCATCATAACAGAGCGAGAATTGAATGGGCTGTAAGCACCTTCCAGCCCTATAAATCACCAGGCGCTGACGGCATAGTGCCGGCACAACTACAACGCACTCTCAGTCATATCATGCCCTGGTTGCAGGCCATGTTTTCCGGGTGCCTTCAGACCAACTGTATTCCTTCTAGCTGGAAAGAGGTAAAAGTTGTCTTTATACCCAAGACAGGGAAAGCCTCCCATACAACACCCAAAGACTACAGGCCAATCAGTCTATCATCCTTTTTATTGAAAACTCTAGAAAGGCTAATTGAAATATATCTGAGGCAGACCATACCAACCTCGGAACTCTGGCGCGCAGCACGCCTATATAAAGGGTAGATCCAAGGATACTGCCCTTTACTCATTGGTTTCAACCATAGAAAAATCACTACAAGTCAAAGAATACGCATTGGTAGCTTTCCTTGACATAGAGGGAGCGTTTAATAACGTGCTCCCGGACGCCATTACCATGGCCTTGACGAAACTGAGGATCGAGGCGCCGCTGGTATCTCTTATACATCAAATGCTTACCGGCAGGATCGTGAGCTCAAACCTTGGCGACTGCTCGTTCCGAAGGGCCGTCAACAGAGGTACCCCGCAAGGAGGAGTGCTTTCTCCACTTCTACGGGTCGTGACAGTGAACCAGCTGCTGCGACGCATGGAGGCAGTGGGACACCGTGTACTGACGTACACGGATGACATTGATATCATCATAAAAGGAAAATTTCCATAAGTCCTCTGTGATCTCATGGAGGCAGCGTTAGTAGCTTTTTCAAACTGGGCTGCCACCCGCGGACTCAGCGTTAACCCTGAAAAAAAAAAACAGAATTAGTCCTCTTTGCGAGGAGGTATAAAACCCCACCCCTAATTCCTCCCAGGATAAACAATGTCAAGCTCAATTTTACTAACAGTGCCAAATATCTGTGAGTAACCCCGGACAAAAAGCTCTTTTGGAATGAGAACACAGATGAGCGCATTAAGAAAGCGAACATAGCGCTCTACGATGGATCTACACAGCGATTGTCCGTCCAATACTCCTATACGGTGTCTTAGTATGGTGGCCAACCTTAAATATAAGTCCACCGTGCTAAACAAACTACAGAAAGTGCAAAGATGTGCGGAGTTATGCATAACAGGCGCACTTCGCTCCACACCTACAGATGCCCTAAACGTTATGTTATACCTCCCTCCTTTGAACCTTGTGGCAAGGGAAAATTCAACTATTGCAGCGCTCAGAATAAAATAATCTGGATCTTGGAACGGAATTAGAGGAGGGCACTTTAAGGTGCTAGACTCTGTCAATATTCCCACAGAAACCGACTCTCGCATATCCGAGGTCAACTTTACGAAAAACTACGAAGTCTACATTCCGTTACATCGTGAATGGAATAATAGACCATACAGTATTCAAGATGCCATAAACTTCTTCACTGATGGCTCTAAGCTCGAGGTTCGAGTGGGAGGCGGTGTCTTCTCGCCGGAACTTGGGATTGAAGTCTCCTTCCGACTACCCGATCACTGCAGTGTTTACCAAGCGGTAAGCTTACTGCTAGACATTACACCATGACGTGACAAATGACATGACGGACTAGTAGTACAAAGGGTGATTCCTGAGCTTAGCACTGCCACATAAAAAAAAAGTTGCTCCTCGTCGCTGCACAGCAGCCTTCCATCCGCACGCTTAACGGCATGCTTTTTAGTAAAGTGCTTTCCCGAGAGCTGTTTAGTGATTTGGTACAGCACCTTACTGTTTCCTGTGTTTGCCGAGTTTTCCGCATTTATCTGCTGCCTTTTATCATCTCTGTATCTCCCGTTCTAGTTGGTGACGTCTTTCCGGGTCGCTTGTAGAGTTTACGTTATTTTTGAGGGCCCTTCTGCGTTCTATTTTTGCCAGGTTGTGTCCGAGATCCAGTGTTGCTGTTTTTTTTGGACATAACCGATGCTCGTTTACGCAGCCGTCAATTTAGCGCCCTTTGTCGTACTCCAATATTTGTGTCGTCAGAAACGGTTTGCTGGTTTAATGTTTCTTGCAGGCTTCCAGCAAATTCTCGCTTATATTCCCGATAATCCTGCGCAGAATAGATAATTTCGACCAAAACTTTGTCCACCGACGAGGCCGAAGTAAAATTATCATTTTGGTGCTGGTGCTGAAGGGCAACCTGAAGAGGTTAAATTGTTGCCATTACATTCAGTAATACTCCAAAGATGGAGAGATTACTTCTTCGCCGCCCTGAATGGTACACTTACACAGGAAAAGATGGCATCCCGCCAGAATTGTTGAAAGCCGACTCAAGCCTCATAGCAGATGCGCTTCAGCCAATCCTAGAAATAGCATGGAACACCTGTACCTTTCCGGAGGATTGGACGGAAGGTATCATAGTCAAAATACCAAAAAAGGGGGACCTAACAATATGCGACAACTGGAGAGGCATCTGTTTACTATCTACTGTGGGCAAAATTTTGTCCCATAAATTACTATCTAGGATAAGTGAGGCAGTAGACCGAACGCTTAGGAGGCAGCAGGCCGGATTCAGGAAGGGCCGCTCCTGTATTGATCATATTAACACCTTGAGAATAATAGTGGAGCAGTCTACTGAATTCCGATCCCCCCTTTACCTTGCTTTCGTAGACTATGAGAAAGCGTTCGACTCGTTTAATAGGAGCTTCATTTGGCAGGCACTACGGCGACGTGGACTGCCTGATAAAATAATAGAATTGATAAAAGCCCTATATAACAATTCCAAATGCAGAGTTCTCCATAATGGAAAATTATCCGACAGCTTTGAGGTGAGCTCAGGAGTACGACAAGGATGCCTACTTTCGCCATTACTATTTCTTATAGTAATAAATGACATCCTTGTCGGCGCTCTAGATAATAGAACAGGCGGCATACAATGGGGTTTGGTAGACCGCCTTAAGGATCTCGACTACGCCGATGATATCTGTTTGCTGGCCCACAGACACCAGGACCTCAAAAACATGTTAAACAATTTGGCAACAGAAAGTAGTCCAGCAGGCTTAAGGCTAAATCCGACTAAAACTAAAGAAATGCGGATAAATGCAAACACCATTGAACGAACAGCGCTGAATAACTGTGACGTGGAACTGGTAAATAAATTCTGCTAACTCGGTAGCATTATTACCGAAAATGGTGGGGCAGAAGAAGACATCAGTTCCAGAATAAATAAAGCACGAGGCGCATATGCATGCCTGTTCCGCATATGGAGATCAGCGGAGATCTCAACTAACACCAAATTGCGGCTGTTCAACTCCAACGTTAAGGCAGTTCTTTTGTATGGTTGCGAAACATGGAAAGTCACCCAATTCATCACAAGACGCCTACAAGTCTTCATCAACAGATGCCTTCGTCGTATCCTAAAAACCCGCTGGCAAGATAGAATTTCAAACGAAGAACTATGGCGCCGTGCCGGCCAAGAAAGGATAGACGACCAAGTCCGGCGAAGGAAATGGAATTGGGTTGGCCACACCTTGCGACGCGAAAACGAAAATCTAGCCAAACAGGCCCTTGACTGGAATCCGCAAGGTTCCCGTCGAGTAGGAAGACCTAGAACAACGTGGAGAAGAACCCTACTAGAAGAAGCCGCAACAACTGGGAGATCCTGGTCGGAGCTAAGAGCTGTCGCGCAAAACAGAGTCCGCTGGAGGGCAACTGTTTCCGCCCTATGTCCCATGAGGGATTAAAGGAGTTTAAAGAAGAAAGAAGAAGATTACATTCAGACAAAACAACGGTTTCGTGTAGTTTATGAGATAGTAGAAGCATCGGTTTATATTTCTTGAAGCCCGTGATCGCGATGACCTTAGATTCCAAAAAAACGGTGCTACTTGCCACATAATCCGTGAAACGGTAACTTTATTGCGAGAACAATTCGGCGGGCAGTTAATATCTTGATAACCTTGACACTAATGAGTCCTACAAGCGTGACATGCCTTAATTCAATTGTGTGTGCGGAGCCACGTTTCTCAGAGCCAGTACTCTTCTAGAAAGAGAATCATAACGAGTGCTATCGAAAGCACCCCCAAATGTCAAGTAGCGCACATAAGATAGTTTCCTTAGAAAGAGGGCTTTTTCGATTTTGGTTATTTGGTGGTGTAAAGCAACCTCTGCTGATTTACCCTTTGAGTAAGCGAATTGAGAGCTATGTAGAGGAAGATAGAGCTCCAGCTTGTACTGCATGTAAATGTCCGGCAGCCTTTCTATCGTTTTCAAAATAAACGAAGTTAACCTGATATGATCGGTCTCTACGATTTAGACAGCTGCAGGGGTCTGTTGCGTTGTTTAGGAATAAAAACCACCCTCCTCCATATAGTTGGAATGCAGGTGACTCTAAGAAAACAGACCGGGCTGAAGAGAGTCACATCGAGGCACTTTTCAAGGAAGGCAGGGAAAATTCCATCTCACTCTATGTCGGGATAAGGCCAGGGTACGCCCGGTGGCCAGACGAAATCGTTATAGCGACAGTGCAAAAACCACCCATTACCATGCAGCCCTGAACACCATGTCATTAACATTTTGGCTAGGTAGGCTCCCTTTCACCTATTGCATTTGTTCTCCTCCTTTCCGCTATGGTTGGCCCAGCATCTACTCGGAGTTAACAACGTCACCACTTATAGGTCGTACTAGGATATTGGGAGTTAGAAGTGGCGTTATATCCGAGCTATTGCCCTGAGGGTGTACATTACTCCCCAGACCCAGCCCACGTCAAAGCATGTCTACAAATTAATAGAACAAAGATTTGCGGCAAGATGTAAATGAACAGCTATTAGAGCCCGCGAGAAGGAGGAGGTTTTTATTTACCACCAATTACACCCTCTAAAAATACACCCTTAAAAATAAAAATTGCAAAATGAAAAGGAGCAACTTGACAACAACCACTGGGGGGTATCGACCGTCGTTGTTTATTTCCTTCTGGGTTTATTGTTTTTTGCTTTGTTTTTTATTCTATTTCCCATCATCGCAATCCCTGTGTGCTGGTTAATGTGGTCTCCAATGACAGATGGTGGCATCGTGCGTGATGAGAGTACCAAAAGTAACTGAAGAAAATGTCCTTTCTGAACCAGAACATCCTTCTGGGTAAATTATATAACGGCGGGGTGGGGGTGCGGTGTTGGGATATCGCAAGTTTTTCAATAAAACCACAAAGTCATGTACTCAAGAGAGATGATAAAAACCACTGATAAATATCCTAGCTTATATTAGTATATATACAAATGCACACATGTATATGTCACCGCAAAAATTAACCCTGCCACAGGATGTGACTGGCTTTGACTCCTTGCGTCTACTTTTTCACTTCCATTGATAAATGAAGCATCACGACAGCACGAATCAGAATTTATCGACCCCGAAAACACAAAAAGGATCCCTAAAATGCTATGCCATGCCAAGCTTAGCAGTGGTGGAGGGGGAATGGATGTTTGTGCTCGGAATTTGTAATATCCTTTGGAGGATATGCATATTTATCAAATTAAGCAGGGTTGGATATATTCTACGTATTTTTCTCTCTATTATTTTCGATAAAAAAAAAACACACAACAAAAAGCATAATGTGAATGTGTGTTGGGATAATTTTTTAGGGATTTACTTCTTTATGATTGGAGCAGAATAATATTGTTTGTAATGTGATTTTATTGTGCATTTAAAGGATTTTGTGTCTAGATTTTTTATTTGTAATTTATGATTTGACTATTGACTTAAGGGAGCAAGTTTACCAATATCAGAAGTACTTTAAAGCCAACGTTTTCGTTCCTTTATGTGACGCCTGCATGTTCTTGTCTGAGTCTCGCATCACAAATACTATGCGAGTATGTGACACAAACGAATCCCCGAATTTGTAAGCAGTCGATGATGCTCTCAATTTTGTGCAGTATTTATTCATATTCAACTTCTTTCACCCTTTGCACAACCAATCCGTCATGTCGTTGGACACGTTATGGGGCAACGTCTAGCAGCAAGCTTAGTTCGATGGTTTTTGGTTTGAGATTATGGGACATGGCAGTGAACCCAGCATTTGAACTATTGGGCGTTGTAGAACACAGGAGTATTGACTGCGAAAGTTTCTATTTAGAAAGATGTTTCTACTCCGACATTGACCTGAGTGGGTTAATCTGGTGTTGCAAGTAAAAGATTGCCTTGGGGCAGGAGAGCGAGTTTATATCGATGGAACAATCACTATTACCCCGTTTATGGCTAAGTTCAACCCAGGTTTAATCCAGGTTCACCTCAGTCATAAACGGGGGTCGAGTGGAACCTGACCTGGGTCCACTCAGCTCAGCTCTCCCACCTGGGTCGAGTTGATATTTCGCCTCATATCCAGGGGTTGAGTTGTAATTGGGTTGAAGTGGGTGCGGGTGCGGTGAATGGGTGAACACTGGCCGCTGGGGAGCAGATACGGGCTCACGACGGCCAAACTTGACCAAAAGTTTAAACGGCCGAAAACTGAGCTGTTTGTTCACACGGGCATACGACGGCAAATTTGAACCAAAAAAAAGAATCTGCACCAAATGTTTTGTTGCATGTGCTTTATGGGAACTTGATCATGTTCTTTATGTACAATCCTCCTTTGGATTATTATACTTAAATTCTACTACTACGATGCACAAGAGAAACAAGCTTGCCAGTCGTCGGTTTGTTTTTCCGGAAGTGTGTGGTGCCTACTGGTCTGTGATTTTTATTTCAGTGAAAAATTTTGTTGTTTAACCGCGGCATGAGTTCCTACTTCTTGAGCCTGTTTGTGTAGGGCAGTTAGCTGCAAAATCGCGAGGGTCTTGTAGGAATGCTTTCGGGATTCTTCTTCAGGGAGGGCAGTCTGAGCCCGTAAACCTAGGGATGGAGTACGTTCAGATCACTCCTTCATTGGATCTCCTTCATTGTATCTTCTCCTTAGATCTCCTGCGGAAGTAAGGGCACCTAATCGGAGAGGCGACTGGAAAAACGACCGCTTTCAGAAGACGGGGGGGCGCAGCCCGAAAATGTTTTATGCGATATCAGGAAGCTGGCTACTCCCGTGTAGAGGCTGGTACGGCCTGTGTGGCCCTTGAAGGAGAAAGGGATACCGATTTTCTTAATAAAAAGAGAGTTAGATCATTTGGATGTTCTCTAGGGCATAATAAGCCGGCGAAAAGGGCGAAAACTTGGGGCATACGGTTTTAAAAGCCCCATAATGAACGACCCAAAGCCGACCTTCTGTCAAATAGCGGAAGGTGTTAGAATTGGCGTGCTTGCGACTAACAATCTGGAGACTCTTCTGACCACGAAACAGCTAGTTACCGTGCAAGGAAGTCTTCTGGAGCCGGTAGCCGAATTGGCTCAGGGCTCAGAATAGCCCAAGTCAGTAGGCCGCCTTAAGCCTTGGAAGGAGCAAGCCTTTTTGCTGTAGACGGGAACAAGCTGCCGTGCAGCCTTTTTGTAATCTTGTACTTTTCGGCAGCAACAGAGGACCCCACAGGCCTTATGTTGAAAGGATAGCGGTCCAAAAGAAGATCCTACGGGTGTAGGAGTGGAGAATACTGCACAAAGTGCACCGTATAAAATTCACAGAGATGACGTTGCCAGGATGGTGAGCACTGCAATCTTGGGCTGCTGGCAGGAGAAGCCTTTTTTAACGAGAAGAGAGACTCTCTAAACTATCTCAACCTTACTAGCTGGGGCCAGCCCTAATGCCTAACCATGCAATAGAAATACAAACATACTTCCTGCTACAGAACTGTGACCCTAAAACCCCCAGCCCATAAAGGCTTGCAAAACGGGAGATATAATTCCATAAGGAGTTGGCAGGCAGGCAGTACTCAAAAAAAGTTTTATCTAGGACAACTGGAAATACAATTTATGTGAAGTGAAAGTGTCGAACCAAGGGCGCCGAAAGACAATCTCGCTCCATCCTCAACAAGGGGTACGGCCGGCGCTGCATGGAATCATCTACTCCAGGGCCATAAGATGAACCTTCTGTATCATTCCGAACATTCTGAAAATGCAATTGATTGTAACTATCTTTATTGCATGAAACTAATTTAGAACACTGTGGGACTAATCTCTATTTACTTTTTAGTAGAAACTTTTTTAATTATTGGGTGCATCCAGTGCACTCAGCAGCTTAGTTGCTTCGCTGCTTAGCAAAGCCTTCGCTAGAACTTAGAAAGAAGTACGCGCTGGATGATGTGCTGAATATGTCTGCTTACTTCTACTAATTATTGGTTTGCATTGACATATGTCAGTGCTGCTTTGATAAAAATTATTTTTTGAAGTGCGAAAGTTCAATAAAGAGTTAAATAAATTATGGACCAAAAATCTTTATTAAGTCAAATTTGTGATTTAATTGTGGAGGACGAAGCTGTAGAAGTGATTGATGTTGCAATTGAAAAAGTGAATACAAAAATATTAGAATGGAAGGAGAGCCATGCCAGAAACAAAGAATTCTTCGAAGTTAGTATTCCACGTTATAGCCTAGACGATTTTAAAAAACATTTTAGAATGTCCAGAACGGCTTTTAATGTAAGAAATAGAAATATGTACACATACTTATGGATATTTAATTTTTTTATATTTACATATTTTATTTTAGGAATTGTTCAATTTAACGGTACCAATGTTTAACCCACAAGGAAAAATTCCTGAAGAGAAAAAATTATTGTTAACAATATGGATTCTATCGCATCCTGAAAGCTTCTTAGCTGCAGTTGATAGATTCGGTATATCACATAGTACATCTCACGCAACATTTTGGGAAACCGTAAAAATATTAAATTCTTTGAAACATCAGTTTATTATGTTTCCAAATTCAGTCACACAAGCTGAGATAGCATTGGTGAGAAATTACTTGATATATTCTTAATGCTTCGTCCAAAGACATTGAATATTTTTGCAGAACTTTGAAACAAAATGTCGGATACCTGGAATTGTAGGAGCAATCGATGGAACACATATTCCAATAAAACAACCACCTGAAAATTGCAATGATTTTTATAATAGGAAGGGATTTCATTCCATAATATTACAAGGTAAACATTTTTTTCAAAATAAATAAATATATTTACTTAGGTATTCAAAATTCAAATATATGTGATGATAACTTAAAATTCATCGATATATTTGTGGGTATGCCTGGAAGGATGCATGATGCACGAGTTTACCGTAATAGCACAATATTCAAACATTTAATGAGTACAACTAGCCCGATGCTTCCTCCCAAACGTCATTTAATAGGGGACAACGCGTATCCTAATTCACAGTTTATGCTTACCCCTTACAGGAACAACGGCCACCTCACGACTGCACAAGTTGCATTTAATTCAAAACTTAGCTCAGTACGACAAGTTATTGAGCGTGCATTTGGATTATTAAAAGGCAAATTTCGGGGGCTTAAATATTTAGAAATCCAAGATGTAGTAATGGCAAACCAAACTATTGTTGCGTTCTGTATATTGCATAACTTTATTTTAATAAACGACGGAAATGAACATTTTGTGGATAATAACAACGTAACACTAGATGATCACGGGTGCATGCCAAAATCCAGAAAGACAAAATCCAGAAGCGACAAAATCCAGAAAAATTTTAAAAATCCCGAAACGACAAAATCCAGAAATGACAAAATCCAGAAATGACAAAATCCAGAAACGACAAAATCCAGAAACGACAAAATCCAGAAACGACAAAATCCTGATTTTGCCGAATTAGCAAAACAAACTTATAATTGAAGTTGGTCTAGAAAAGAATTTCTGTTTCGTTTTATGTTATTTATTTATGTTATCAACTTTATTATTTATTAAAAATGTTTCGATATTTTTGTTTTTAACACCATTTTTCTGGATTTTTTCTGGATTTTGTCATTTCTGGATTTTGTCGTTTCTGGATTTTGTCGTTTCTGGATTTTGTCATTTCTGGATTTTGTCGTTTCTGGATTTTGTCGTTTCTGGATTTTGTCTTTCTGGATTTTGTCTTTCTGGATTATGACGTATATCCGATGATCACGATGATAACGAGGATGATTTTTCACAGATAATAGAGACAAATAAAAGATTGTTGTATACAAGTTTTTTTGAATAAATTTATTTTTGAAATGTTTGTTTTTTCACTAATTACACCAAGGTAATAATCCTTACTAATATTATAAATGCGAAAGTAACTCTGTCTGTCTGTCTGTCTGTCTGTCTGTCTGTCTGTCTGTCTGTCTGTCTGTCTGTTACGCTTTCACGCCTAAACCACTAAACCGATTTTGATGAAATTTGCAACAGACATAGTTTAGACCTTGGAGACGGACATAGGGTACTTTTTATGGAGAACAAAAGGGTTGAAGGGGGTGAAATGGGGTTCAATAAGTTGCAAGGGGATTTTTTTCTATTGTATAAAAAGTAACTGACTGACAGACAACGCACAACTTAAACCGCTAGAGCTAAAGGGCTGAAATTTTGACTGTGCATCCCTATAATGGCGTGGACATCCACTAAAAAGCGATTTTTCGAAATTCATCCCCTAAGGGGGTGAAATGGGGTTTATCCAAACCGCTGGAGCTATAGGGCTGAAATTTGGACAGTGCATCCCTATAATGACGTTTACATCCACTAAAAAACGATTTTTTGAAATTCATCCCCTAAGGGGGTGAAATGGGGTTTATCCAAACCGTTGGAGCTATAGGGCTGAAATTTTGACAGTGCATCCCTATAATGGCGTGGACATCCACTAAGAAGCGATTTTTCGAAATTCATCCCCTAAGGGGAGGAAATGGGGTTTATCCAAACCGTTGGAGCTATAGGGCTGAAATTTTGACAGTGCATCCCTATAATGGCGTGGACATCCACTAAGAAGCGATTTTTCGAAATTCATCCCCTAAGGGGGTGAAATGGGGTTTATCCAAACCGTTGGAGCTATAGGGCTGAAATTTTGACAGTGCATCCCTATAATGGCGTGGACATCCACTAAGAAACGATTTTTCGAAATTCATCCCCTAAGGGGGTGAAATGGGGTTTATCCAAACCGTTGGAGCTATAGGGCTGAAATTTTGACAGTGCATCCCTATAATGACGTGGATATCCACTAAAAAGCGATTTTTTGAAATTCATCCCCTAAGGGGGTGAAACGGGGTTTATCCAAACCGCTAAAGCTATAGGGCTGAAATTTTGACAGTGCATCCCTATAATGACGTTTACATCCACTAAAAAGCGATTTTTAGAAATTCATCCCCTAAGGGGGTGAAATGGGGTTTATCCAAACCGTTGGAGCTATAGGGCTGAAATTTTGACAGTGCATCCCTATAATGGCGTGGACATCCACTAAGAAGCGATTTTTCGAAATTCATCCCCTAAGGGGGTGAAATGGGGTTTATCCAAACCGTTGGAGCTATAGGGCTGAAATTTTGACAGTGCATCCCTATAATGGCGTGGACATCCACTAAGAAACGATTTTTCGAAATTCATCCCCTAAGGGGGTGAAATGGGGTTTATCCAAACCGTTGGAGCTATAGGGCTGAAATTTTGACAGTGCATCCCTATAATGGCGTGGACATCCACTAAGAAGCGATTTTTCGAAATCCATCCCCTAAGCGGGTTTACCCAAACCACTGGAGCTATAGGGCTGAAAGTTTGACAGTGCATCCCTATAATGACGTTTACATCCACTAAAAAGCGATTTTTCGAAATTCATTCCCTAAGGGGGTGAAATGGGGTTTATCCAAACCGTTGGAGCTATACGGCTGAAATTTTGACAGTGCATCTCTATAATGGCGTGGACATCCACTATAAAGCAATTTTTCGAAATTCATCCCTTAAGGGGGTGAAATAGGGTTTATCCAAACCGCTGGAGCTATAGAATTGAAATTTTAACAGTGCATCCCTATAATGACGTGGACATCCACTAAAGAGCGATTTTTCGAAATTCATCCCCTAAGGGTGTGAAATGGGGTTTATACAAACCCCTAAAGCTATACGGCTGAAATTTTGACAGTGCATCCCTATAATGACGTTTACATCCACTAAAGAGCGATTTTTCGAAATTCATCCCCTAAGGGTGTGAAATGGGGTTTTTACAAACCGCTAAAGCTATAGGGCTGAAATTTGGACAGTGCATCTCTATAATGGAGTGGACATCCACTATAAATCGATTTTTCGAAATTCATCCCCTAAGGGGGTGAAATGGGGTTTATCCAAACCGCTGGAGCTATAGGGCTGAAATTTTGACAGTGCATCCCCTTAATGACGTGGACATCCACTAAGAAGCGATTTTTCGAAATTTATCCCCTAATGGGGTGAACTGGGATTAACCCACACCGCTGAAGCTGGAGGGCTCTAATTTTGACCGTGCATCACTACAATGACGTGGGCATCCACTTAGGGACGATTGAAATTTATACCCTAAGGGGGTTAAATGGGGTTAAGCCAAACCGCTGGAGCTAAACGGCTGAAATTTTGACAGTGCATCGTGGACATTTACTAAGAAGCGATTTTTCGAAATTCATTCCCTAAAGGGGTAAAATTTGGTTTACCAAACTACTGGAACTACAGGGTTGATATTTGGACAGTGCATCCCTATAATGACATGGACATCCACTAAGAGGAGAGTACTCGAAATTCATCCCCTAAGGGGATGAAATGGGGTTAACCCAAACCTCTGAAGCTGAAGGGCTGAAATTTTGACAGTGCATCCCTATAGTCACGTAGAAATGAATGACTCGAAATTCACTTTATTTAATATTCATTTGCGATTGCTTCATAATTTCTTACATCCACGTAAATAGGCGAACAAACTTAACGAACGTTCGTCAAACCCTAAAATGTCACTTTTCTTGATGACATATACATGCCGATCTACTTTAAAACTTGCAGATTTGTTGAGGAGAGGTGATATTCGCAGTAATTTGTTTACCATATTTATTAAAAAAATGCACTATAATAAACCCTTTTTAGGGATAATAACAGCTGACTTTTTTGTTGGTTTTTTTTTTAAGGAAAACATTGCACATAATAAACAGTTTTTAAAGGCGTTGCAAGGCACGCGGGTTTTATGCTAGTATATATATATATTGAATTCATAAATATAGAAAAAACACATATAGATTAAACTATACATAAAACAAAAACAAAAAAAAAAAACGGAACACAAATGGTATTCAGGAACACTTTTTGGAAAATGATTTTTATGATAAAAGGAAGTCTTGTTAATTTTGGTTTTTTAAATATTGAATCAATTCTTGTAGTAAATGGTTTTTTTCTTTTAGTACATTTGTTATTTCATCAAGTCTAGCTACGAGTACACTACCGTGCAAAAGTATTTGAGCAAGCGACACTACTTCAAATACTGAAAACTCAGAAATCACTCAAACAACTGAAACTAAATAAAGCTGAACCTCCTGAAAAAAAATTTACCGTTACGAGATGTATTTATTGATAGTTCAAAATCCTGCGAAAGAAGTAATATAAAAATGGGTATAAGTTTCTTAGAATTGAGAAAAACGTTGGTGCTCAAATACTTTTGCACGGTAGTACCTTCTTTTCTTCAATTTCCAGAAAGCGAGATCTGTCGTCCCGTAACCTTTTACAACGACTCGTACTCGAATTCTTTTCTTGAACATTTCCGCTACTTTCAGACGTAGTTGTGTTGATTGTATTTGAGGAAGTTAATTCATCCATTGGAGTAACCTCGATGTCATGTAATGTAGAAATGAAAGCTTCCACATTTACAGTCTTGTCCTCCAAAAATATTTCTTCAAACTGAGTGAAGTATTCCCATTTCACACGCCCTTGTCCTGACTTCGATTTTTTTTCTTTCAATGCAATGAAAGTTTGTTTCATGTTGCGGAATTTTTTATCTAAAAAATCCTCTGTTATAAAGTATCCATGATTTCTAAATTCTTCCGCTATTTTGCGCCACAATTCCTTTTTCTTTTGTTTTGGATCACGAAATTTTGCTTTGCGCTTCCCGTACTCCGCAAGCAGCAATAAAATCATTTCATGAGTCCACTTTTGTTTCTGTTCTTCATAAACTTCCACTTCAGTATAAAATAAAAAAAAAACTTGCATTAAAATTATAATTATTAATATTTAAATAATTGTACTTACTTGTAAATTCCATGTTTCCCTTCACTTATGAGGTTAGGTTTGGTCGTCTTGACTTTTTTTCTTTATTTTGGAACTTGTCAACAAACATATGTTTTATGCCTGCTGAGTAAATTAGCAGACAAAATTTACGCTAGATTTTTTTCCAGCGGCTGCCTACAGCGGTTGAGCTCAGGAATCTATCCAACACCCGCAGCGGTATTTTTCACTCAGCCGCTACGCAGCTGCTGAGTGCGCTGGATGTACCCATTACCTAAGGATCTTTAAGGCTGTATCAGATCCAACTTTTTGAGCAGCGGCAGAAGCAGAGGAAATAGCAGAATTCTGTCTGCTGAATCAGATCCACGTAAAGCAGCAGCAGCGGCAGACTTTTAATTTGTTATCAAGATTTTTCAAAAATAACAAAAAATAACATTTTTTCTGAATCATAACTGTGTATATAACATAATAGGCTAGTCGGCGAGGCATTTTTATGGTAATTTTGGCCCATAGGCGAGATTATTATTGGAATCGGTTCGCTTTAGGGTGTAGTTTAACGCCCTAAGTTTGCCCAAAATTTGGTTGACCGCATAACTTTTTTATTAACTTATTGTGAATAAAATAGGCACTTTTTTTATATTTCTTTCAATATCTCCGTTCCTGCTAGCTTTTAGTATAACATATGCTTTGGGAAAGCTGTTCGTTATGAAATTCTCTAAAAAATGAGCCCTGTTAGAAGTCGCTACGTGCAAGTGTGATCTTGCAAACAGCTTCCAAAGTTTTCAAATTACGTTACTTTCACTATTTGTTTACTCGAAAGCAACTGCACATAGAGGGCTGAAAATTCTCACAGATGGTGTTTATGTAGTCCCGGTAATGTACAAAAGATCGGTCCATTCCTCTTTGAGTAATTAACGATCTACTTTTTTTTTTACATTGCTGTCATTTTTTGCAAGATCAGTTTATAATTGGGAAAATCATTTAGAAAACTTAAGAAACAATTGAAAATGAAATCCCGCTGGAATTTTTGAAAAATCGCAATTTTGATCGATTTTATGAGGTTTTCCACGCAACTACCTTTTTATACGCGACATAAATAAACAAATATGTTGTTATATTTTTACTTTAGAGAATACGTCCTTGCATAACTAAAAAGCTGCTATTTTTTTAATTTTTGCCCTACCACACGCAGGAGACCAGTTAATTTTTTTTTCACAAAATTCGTGAGGGCTTATTATTCGTCGTACAAGGACCAAATATATGGAGGTTGAACTTCAATACGAATACTTTCAATAAAACAATATTTTAGCCCTTTATTGTGTTTAACAATTAGGTAAATCTGATTTCTTCATTAACAGACAAATTAAAAAACACAAAATTCTATAATCTATAGAATCGATCAAGTAACACAAAATTCGTAAAAATTATAAAATATCTTAAGGAACTACATTAATCTAGTTTTTTTTAATGGCATAACGCACTCTTCTGGTTCTTCGGCGGAGGAATCGTCACTGTCAAGTGAAATATCATCAGAAATTTCTGAACATTCTTCCTGCTCATTGTCGTTTTCCTCATCATCGTTATCGATGCCACTAATTGTCGGTTGTTCGCTATTAGAGCAATTTTGCCCGGAACAATTTACACAAAATTCCGAACACCGCATGCCTTTCTTAAAACAGCCACATGCTTTTTTGCAATCTACAGCGCAAGTACACCGAATTTGTTTTAATATATTGTCTGGGACCAGTTTAGATTTACAAAAAATTGGCTGCAGACCATATTCTGAATTTTTCCAGCCCCATGATAGGGGATTTAGTTGTTTACCGAGCCACTGTTGAATTTGAAAATATACTCTATAACAATGTTGGACTGCACCTGATTCTGTTGGGGGTAAGTGTTCTAATTTAAAAGTATTTTTTAAAGAAATTTTTTAAAACAATCGTATCTAAATTCATTCAGTTTAACATTACATGTTTTAGAACCGTACAGAGACATTATAACTTTAATGCCAATTTTTTCTATTTCTCTGCGGTTACAATTTGAAGAGTAAAAAACTGATATTTCATCGATCATTTGTTTGAAATATTTTCATAATTTTTCCTTTTCCTTGTTTGAAAAATGCAGAGGTTGTGTCGCACCCAGTGAAAGCGTGTATAAACGCAATGATCTTCTTTAATTTTTTGTTCATGAAACTGTGAGTGTCATAAATTGTATCGGCAACGTTACCTTTGCCGGGCTTACAGAAAAAAATTTTGTTATTATTTGGAGCTAATTGTGTTAGAATTACAAGAAGATCAATGTCTTCGCCGACTAGAACGACATCCTCATTCTTCGATTCATCAATTGCTGTCTGTACTATAAGAACGTCAGCATCTTCTTCGGCTGCTTTTGTTCTAAATCCCGCAATGTGTAATTGTTCTCGTAATGAACTGATAAGACGTGTTTTATTTTTATCACTGTAGAATAGCAATTAGAATAACAAAATTACATTAAAAATGCAAAATTTTTACCTCTATATATTAACTTATCTCCTGTGAATGCTAGGATTAACTTTTTTGTTAAGTTTGTAAAAAATATCCATTTGTCATTTAAAAACAACTTGCCAAGTAACAAATGTTTGAAATGTCAAAAAATTCTGCTTTGCAAAGCAGCAAAATTAGAATTTGAGATGAGAAAGCAGCGGCAGAACTCTCTGCTGCTTTTTTTGTCACGTGACCCGCGTAAGCCAATAGAAACAATTCTCTGCCGACGGTTCTGCTTTTCTGCTTTGGATCTGATACAGCCTTTATTATTAGCTTTTTTAAATCCAAGCAATCAAGAGTCAAATTAATTAAGCAAGTGTTTCCAATAACTTGATGCAAGTAGGCTGTTTTTTTGTCCACTCAAGTAATATGACAATAGTGGGACGATGTCCCTACACCTACAGGCAGTTTAATGCACATTATAATTAAGCTTGTAAAAAAGCTCTTCCTTATTTTTCTTTTCATTTACTTGTTTTTGTTATTTAGGCATTACAATAGCACCTCGCCTCATTTGAAGTATGACATTGTACCGGCTCAAAAGAGAAAAGAGGCACCTCTTACAAACTCATTTTAAAATCGTGTCCTACCCAATTTTAAAATCGTGTCCTAGTATGTATGTAGTACAAAGAGTGATTCCTAAGTTTGGTTTTTCCATATTAAAAAAAGGTCATGTGTCGCCCCTGGCCGTGGGGGTCAACGGTGACCTCACTCAGTAAAATAAATGCGTCTCGAATGATGGCACCTATTAACTTGTCTGTTGTAAATAATATTTCTCCAAAATATGCACCGCATAATGAAAAACTTATGTTGGCCAGACGGGAAAACTATGTAGCGTGGCATTCATAGTGTTAATGAGGGTAATGGTAATGACTGAAAGTAAAAGTGCAATGTTAATGCTTAAATCCTATTCAAATAATTATTATAATTAAATCTTAATCCTTAGTTCTAAGTTAATTTGGAAAAGTACCTTTTGTAATGGTGAATGAATCCTCGTAATCTCTGAATCATTTCCTTTTATCCCCTCCATTTTTAATAAAAAGCATCTTAAATTCCAATAAAAGAAAATAGCTGCAAAAGTACTTCCATAAATTTACTTATAAAATCCTTTAATAGGTTCTCTCCTCATACAAATCCCTGTTTTTCAGTAAGAACTATTTTTTTTTTTTTTGAAGTTTTAAAATCAGTTTAATTGGTGCATCGCCATTTCGCAACGACCGCACTATTCGGACGGAATCCGGATTTTCATGATTCATTAAAAAGTAAAAAGTGGAAAATATCCTTGTGGAAGGACTTGGAGCATATTTCTAGTGGCGGCGTCCCGGTGTGGGTGGAATTAATTATACATTTAAAAAAAATTATGATTACGCAATTAAAAAGCTGAAGAAGTTCCGTCAGAGATAATTAATTAATTAAAAAGGCAATTGAGGATTCTGGTTCCTTTCAAGGCTGCTATGCTGCTTCAACAAGGATATTTCTGAATTGTTTTGCTATTATTGTGTTTTTTATTATGATGATGATTGTAAGCTTGTGAACTTGGAGTTATATTTGATTTGGAGCACGATTCTCGTGAATTAATTAGATCGTGAAAATTTGATTTATTGGGTTTTAGCACTCAATCGATTACGTGGTAGTTGCTAGGATATAAGGTACTTGAGATTTCTACTTCAGTATAAGGACCTTTTTCATTTTGTTGCTTAGCCCCGTCGGGAGCGTTTATTTATAGAAAACAGAAAGGTCGAAATGCTTTGTGTAAGCAGAAACGATTAATGGCTTACATCGTGGTGGAAACCTAAAAATTACTCAAATTTTCAAATAGTTCCTTCGAAAATGCTATTTTCCCTTTTTCACAATATTATTATAAGTAACAGGGGCGGATCCAGAAACAATTCTTGGGGGGGGGGTGTTCACTCGTACTTCCCCTTCATTTTTTATCTTTCTTTCACGCACATTGCGAGTAGGGTGAAAGTAATGCTGCCTCCTTTTGTCATAGATATTACTTCTGATATTTTGACTTTTTCACTCGCATTGAAATTTTTATCAGCTGATCTCAAGGACAATGAAACATTTTTGAAAATTTGTTCTAGCTCATCACTCTTATTATTATTGCTCGCTGATACAAGTAACTAAAAATGAAATACAAAAACCCAAAACATAAACTTACCCAGCGACGGAGGACATGACAGCCAAGTGTCATCCCACAAGGAAAATGAGCATAGCATAGAAGGGGCTATCGAACAAATCCACAGATATTTAAACTAACATTTGTAATTAAAAATCATGTTTGTGATTTATTATTCTTCCAGAATGCAAAGTGCATGCTTCAAAATAGCTTCCAAGAAAAGTCAAATGAAGTTTTGTTATAAAATTTGAAATAATTGGCAAAGAATGTTTTCTTATCACTTCTGCAGAATAAAAACAAAAGACTTCGTAACAACTTCAATAGAGGATAAAAGGAAGTCTTCCATCCAATGACACGGATGGATAAAAAGAACATGAACTAGAGCACAGAAAAGAATGCTTCCAACCTTCTTCGGAAGGTTTCCTGCATTCATGATTGTATGTTTCCTTTTCCTTGTGGGATCACATAACATAACACAAACACAAGGAGAAACACGTTCCACAACTTGCAGCGGGGTTCTGCAACTCCCCACCAGGTTCCACAGGCTCATTGTAGTACTACCAATAAATAGCAGAGCGCTTGGCCCCAAAAGCTTAGATCACTCTTGATCTTCTACACGCCCTGATGAGGTAGAAGAAATTGCTACAAAAAGCTAGTGATCCCAGTTTGATCTACACGACTTTGAGGTAATGCGAATTCCTAGTATATTAG
This sequence comes from Thereva unica, assembly GCA_949987705.1. Taxonomy (NCBI): domain Eukaryota; kingdom Metazoa; phylum Arthropoda; class Insecta; order Diptera; family Therevidae; genus Thereva; species Thereva unica. The sequence goes on from CATLJY010000686.1 coordinate 136,734, forward strand.
CCGTATTGAGCTAATAGAATTGCATGGTTACATTAGTCGCCCTGAGCTAATGTAACCTTCCTGTAACTAACTCTTGGTTTACATTTCAGAGAAACTATTAAACACATTAGTCGGCTTGAGCTAATGGGCATGAGTCGTCTTGAGCTGATGCAAGAAATCCAACAAAATTAAATTTATTGATTTTACGTTAGCAGATATCCACACCAATTTCAGAGACGATAAAGTCGGGGCCACATAAAGCTGCGAGAACGTCAAAGCTCGGAACATAACTTTTTTATACAAAAATATTGAGTACATATTGAATTTGAATGAATTTAAATTTAGATTAGTAGTGATTAGTAAATTTAGTGTAAAAACGAATTTGGAATAAATTAATAGCTTGAGTTTACGCAGCAGTCTTTCTTTCTGAGTTATTGTTGTAATCACTGAGTTCTTCAGACAGGCTATCATAGCCCCCAACATGTCCACTCTCTCTTATTTAGACCTTTAAACGTAGATTTCAAAGTCTTGTAAAAACCTTCCTTTGGGGATGGTATGGTACCGTATAAATATGTTTAGAGCCTCATAATAAATTGATATCCTTAGTGGAACTCGGCTTATCCATCCAGAAGAATATGTAACGGCTACAGTTTCTGCCCTAATAATTCCCATTAGCAGCGCTTCCACCCATCTTGAAAAGCGACCTATGATCCTTAAGCAATAATTATTCCCTTCTGATGGTGAAAAAGGCGCTATGACCTGACCTTTTGACCATATTCAAAACGGCAGTTAGCGGTGTTGATTTGGACTAACGGACGTCTTGTGTGATCATTTTAACTTTTTAATATACCTCACACGCTTTTATATATCTGTTAATGTAAGTATTCATCTTAGGCCACACATAACGTGCGGCAGTCAATTTCCTTGATGGTCGTAAATCTGGGTGCGCTAATCCTTGTAAGGTCTCGCAAACTGTTCTCCTGAACTGTATGGTACGGTACGTAGGGTTGAACTCCTTTTTCACCCATGTCGAAATACAATTCACATTTACTGTTGGTTTCAATTTGATTGTTCTAGTTCGATCGTTCAATAACTTAGCGAGATCTGCTGACTCTCTTACTCCTCAGCCAAGCCTTCGAAGTCAATCATTGACGGAACCGATATAGTATTTGTAAATGATAAACAATCTGCGACCAAGTTGTCTTTTGCGACCATCTGAAGTATGTTTGTAGCGCCTTGGTGACGGTTTCTCCCAATCTGATAAAAGCCGTAGCACTGAGGCTTGTGGTTTGCTACGATGGTAAGATTAGTTCTCTTTCATCGGCAGTAATTCCCCATACGCACTACATATATTGTTTCTCAATGTTGAAAACTTCCGCAAAAAGGGTTGCCAATCTCCGTTAACCGACTGTTATAACGCGGCCCCTAATGCTGACGCGTCATTGATATTGGGGCGCTATGCGTAGAAAAAGCTAACATCGTTTTTTCCGACAGACTGCTTAGGATTTTTTTGAACGCTTCATTCGCGTTAGCATCCCAGCTGATCTTGATTCTATCATATATAGATTTTCGAGGGATACCGAATCAGACCACTATTTGCGGGTCCCTTTTCGTCCCTCTGCCTAGAGTCATCTTATTGGGGTTGCAGTGGGTTGTCCCATTGCTCCCTTGCTTCGACTCCCCTAGTTATCGCAAGCAGCTGATTGAAGGGAGTCTGCCTCATGTCCTCCATCCAATGGAGTCCAGTTATGGCAGCCCTTTTTCTCGCCACCGCCGGACAGTGACACACTATGTGTGTGGCCGTCTCAGGTTCCTCCAGGTACATCCGACAGGTGTCATCCTCCAGAATTCCCATTCTTTTTAGGTGATACCTGAAACATCCGTGTCCTGTAATCAGTGCCACCAACCATCTGAGGGTTCTCCTTTGCATATGCAGGATCCTTCTTCTGGCTGCGGTAATCGGCAACGTAAGCACCATCTTAGCCTGCCTACACGTGGTCATAGCGTCCCACCGTCTCCGGTGTTCCTCAGCGACCCATTTCTCGATGCAGTTCCTCACCAACCCTCTGCCAATGGCAGAGTATGGCTCCGGTCCCCAGAATTCCGAGGTTGACCCCTGTTTTGCCAGGTTGTCAGCCTTTTCGTTCCCATCGATGCCTGTAGCTAGCGTCACGTTGTTTTGTTTCGCACACCTGTTCAGTTTTTGGACACATTCCAACGCCAGAGACGCATTAATCTCTGTCTGATTCATGCGCTTAATCACAGCCTGATTGTCCAGTGCTATAAGGATACTTCTTCCCTGCACCTGACCATCATTTATGTGATCCAGCGCGTGCAGCAGAGCAAGCATTTCCGCCTGGTAGACTGAGGTGTAATTCCCCAAAGCCAGAGAGCAGGTCAGATTTAAGTCCTCTGAGAAGACTCCCGCACCTGCTCTGCCGTCAATCATGGATCCATCCGTGAAGATATATATGTCTTCCGGCCTCCCTTCCGGGAGCGTTCCGTTCCCTATGAGGGTTTTATGATACCTTTCGGTCACCCTCATTTTTGTGATCCCTTCCATGGGCATCATGAGCCCCCTAGTCCCTTTGATGCGATCCAGAATCTTCATGTGCCCATATAAGGCTCCTGACGCCTGCCATGCGGCATCCCGTCTCATCCGAATCGCTGAGGCTGCCGCAGTCTTCATCACCTGGAGATCTAACGGCAGCAGACCTAACAGCGCCTCCAATGCCGCGGCGGGTGTGGTGCGGAAAGCACCGCTCACACCTACGCTGGCCATTCTTTGCACCTTGTCCAGATGCCTCTTGACGGTTTTCTGTGTGACTTTAGTCCACCAGACCACCGAGGCATAAGTTATGATGGGTCTCACCATCATGGTATATGTCCAGTATGCTAACCTTGGTGAGATACCCCACCTTAGTCCACATACTCTTCTGCACTGGTGAAGCACCCTTGTCGCCTTCTTAATCTTCTCTTCAACGTGGTATTTCCAGGTTAGTCGCGAGTCCAAGTATACACCCAGATACTTGACCATCCCAGACACCTTGATCCTCGATCCAAAAAGCATGAGGGGCTGAAAATCCAGATCTTTAATCTTCCTAGTGAAGATTATCGCGTCTGTCTTATTGGCATTTATGGTGAGGCCCTGTTCCGTACACCACTGCTCAACCACTTGGAGTGCATTCCTCATGATATCTGCCGTAGTGCTCATAAACTTGCCACGTACCACAATCGCTACATCATCTGCATACCTAACGGTATGCACGCCCATTACCTCTAGCCGCCTGAGCAGAGTGTCCACCAGCCTGGAGGACTTCGCCTCGGTGTAGTCCTTCTTGCCTGGCTTAGGGAGAAATACCACTTTGGTTTCCCTCGACACCGCCGGAATGTATCCTGTTGCTAGACAGGTAACGAATATTCCCCTAAGCCTGGGTGCAATGATTTCCTTGCCCCATTGGAGCAGCGCAGGGAATATTCCGTCACGCCCCGATGTCTTGAAGGGAGAGAATGTGTCTATTGCACGTCTCACCCCTTCCTCTGTCACCACCCCGTTAGCCTCCTCTCGGTTCATCCTTGTAGCCATTCTGTTACGAATAGCCCAAGATTTACCCGAGATATAGCTGCCAGGAAAGCGAACTTCCATCAGATCAGGATCTTGTTGGTTTCCTCCAGCATCTCCGCCATCCTCTCCGACGAGTCACGAACGAGCCCGACTTTGAAGACCGGGTCCCTGGAGATCATTTTCTGAAGTCTGCTGGCCTCAGATATGCTCTCCATGCTCGAGCAGAAGTCCCTCCACGACTCCCTTTTCCGTCGTCGCAGAGTTTGTTTCATTTCTCTTTTCTTGGCTTTGTAATTCTCCCAGGCAACCGGGTCGTTGCACCTTGTTGCGCCTGAGTCGACCGCTGTTAATTAATAAAAGAAAACAATATCAAACAAATAAAATGCGCAACTATTCAAAAGCAATTTATTTGAGGCTTCCTCTTATAGCGTTATACATCGACTGATTTTATCATCTTTTTCATTGGAGCTCAGTCCCCATATTTTGAATTCGTTTATGCGAACTCATCAATGCACGTGTTTAAGAAATGTGTATGGATAAGATCGGATATGGCTGAATTTGCTAATCTTGCATTTTCCGTTTGATAACATGATCGTGAATTTGACAATTATGATTTCGAATTTATAACTGAGAAGATGGAACTGAGCGTGCATTCCTGAGGCCGGATAAAGGATCTCAAATTACATGCATGTTGCTAAAAATTTATTTCACAACAACCTCATCGCTTGGTTGAAAGCCCTTCTGACCTCTTTCTTCAGTTTCTCCAGTTCCCTACACCACCAGGGTGTGGGATCATGGTCATCCACTGACGTAAGAGGACACGCCACTCGAAAAGCGTTCTCTATCGCTGTCTGCAGGACATGCAACTGAGACTCTGCTTCTCTTGTGGTTTTCGGTGCCCTTGGCACGCGCTCCCCGAGATTCCTGCGCAACATTTCAGTATATCTAGACGTGTCCGTGTTGCGGGGAATTCTCGTTGTTCTAATTCCGTCTCCCCTGCCCGGGGTTCCGTACTCTATCTCAAATGAAATGGCTCTGTGATCTGACATAGTCGTCCGATCCACCACCTCCCAGTTGGTCAGTCTTGTCAACATCCGGTTGCTGCATAGAGTTATATCTATGACTTCCCTTCGTCTAGCATCGACGAAGGTTGGTTCTGCCCCTCTATTTGCAACAACTAGATTGTTGCATTCCACAAATTCGAGCAAAGCCTCTCCTCTATGGTTGTCGTTGGTGCTTCCCCACACCGTGTTGTGTGCATTTGCGTCGCAACCAACTATTAACCCTGTGCCTTTTTCGCCACAGGTAATAACCAGAATTTCCAACTCCCTGGTGGGCGGAGGATCTGGCGAATCGTACGGAAGGTAGGCTGAGGCTAGAATGAAAGCCCCACTTCCAGTACCTACGCGTACTGCTGTGAGATCTGGTGTGCACAAGTGCGCCAGTAAAACCGCCTGCACTCCGTGTTTCACCAGCACACACGTCCTCACTCTTTCATTCGCATTGGGAACGTACAGAGTGTCAAAGCTCCCAGATAGTCCCCTAATCCTCCCCTTGTAGATCCAGGGTTCTTGTATGAGAGCAATATCCAGCTTCATCTCACCGAAGCCTCGCGTCATCATTGCTGATGCTGCTCTGCTATGGTGTAGATTCAACTGGCAAACCTTTAATTGCCAGAACTGGCCCACCTCCCGCCCAGCTGACGAGGATTCCATTTCACTGGTCCCCTTGTTCAGCTGCCTTTCCGGCCGGCTCTGCCATTTCCTCCGGCTTGTCCTTCTGGAATCGCACGTAGGCAAGGTCCAGCCCGCAGTTGAGTTTCCCCCCTGCATGCCTGACCGCCTCCGCCTCCTCCTTCGGACACCATACGGTGAGAATGGTACCGCCGTTTCATTCTATCATTCTTCTTTGGACGGCAGAGGAACTGCTCTACAGCCAACTGATTTTCTGCTGCGTGTGGAATGAAACGACGATCGAAACTGGTAAATATCACGTATTTTTTCCTCTAGAAAGAGTGTAAAACTGCTAGAAAACTGGGTTAAATTAAGTAAAGCATGTTTCTCCACTAAAGACCCCCATTTACTGGCAGGTCGCCGGCAGGCCGTGGTCTTTGAGGCCAACGCGGCAGACACGGCCCGATGAAGACCACACAATACTGGCTGGGGATGAGGACTTCAGGTATCCGCCTGACAGGCCGTGACATGCAGGAGACGTCATGATTCCCTACAGACACACAGGCGAAGGCTGGCGTTTAGCATAGCAGGTTGTTAATTCAAGGGCAAAAATGTTCATGGCCTCAACGAAAACTTTAAAGACCCAAACAGATTGATGACTGAAAAAACCTTTAAAATACCCCATACATGCTGACACAATGGGCAGGTGACGCAAGTTAAATGTATGGGAAATTCTCTCGCAGGCGGCCGCCGTCACTGCCTCCGCGCCAATATGTTTGTGCCTAAGGAGGCTCCAGACTAACGCCGTGAACACCCCCGCGAACAAGCCCCCCGCGAACGACAGTATGGATGGTTTTCGCACCAAGTTCGCGCCTTGCTTCCAGGTCCGACTGCATATATCGATTGAAACAACTTACGTGCTACCACCCCAGATCTTCAGCCATAAATTGACGACGACGTACACATAAAATATTTTAGCAGTTTACTTGCACTGCAGGCCCCATCCAGTTGGCGGCCGGGAGGTATGTGGAGATCCTTGGCTTCAAGGCGAAAACTTTCAGGCCACGGCCTGCCGTAGACCTGTGTGTGAAAGAGCCTTAAGATATGGCTAAATACCAAACCAACATTTTTATGCGAAAGCCAGAAAGTAACATAGTAGCCCCTCGATTGTTTAGCCGCCACCGGCCAGCCAAACGCGAGACTCAACAAATGCTGCGGCGTACCCCGCAAAAAAGCCATAAGAATATAGAACTACAGGAAGGGATCCCGCCGATTTTTTGCGTAAAAATAAATTCGCTAAATTCTTGAGTACTTATGGAGTAAGTTTATTTCGATTTTACTCATGAGTATTTGCTGGAGTACATACTTGCAAACGATTGCCTAATCCCTATTGGCTACTTGACGTTTCGAGCGCAGGGATATAAGGATTTTAACTTTCTGCCTTTCAGGCCCGTATTCACCTACCTAGATAATAAATATCGGAAAATTTCGGATTTTACTTTTTGAGTTTTCACTCACAATTTTGTTTAATTTTGAAAATTCAGTACTTCAGAAGTTAGAGTAGAGCAAGGCCGAATAGATGGTTTAATGGGGAATGCATGGACGCAATAAAAGCTAAAGAAGCCGCTTATAGAGTGTACAGACACTCCCCAAGTGAGTCCCTTTTGTCGTGAGTATATCAAATTAAGAAATTCCTGTAATTCCACCATCAGGAAGGTTAAGTCGTCATTTGACGACAAATTGAGAAACAAGATTCTCAACGCAAATGCAGGCAGCAAAAACTTCTGGGCCTTGGTAACTTCCGTCAAGAAGAATTTTACCTCTTCCTCAATCCCTCCATTCATCAATGGAAAGGCGGTGATAACAGAAAGCAAATCCAAGGCCGATTTACTGGCATCTCTGTTCGCCTCAAATTCTTCTCTACCCGAATCTGATACGTCACCACCGGTCCTCGATCGCATCGCACATTCGATGGGCGGGATTTTCTTCAGGACACGAGAGGTGTATAAATGTCTCAAAGAGCTTGACGTTAACAAATCCGCTATACTAGCCCCGATAATATTCCCCTTATGGCACTCAAAAATTGTGCCTCACCTTTGGCTAAACCCCTGCGCAAACTTTTTGCTTTGTCATACTTCTCCGGAGTTTATCCCAACTCCTGGAAACTAGCTCATGTTCAGCCCATTCCCAAAAAAGGTGAAGCCAGCGACCCTTTAAACTACCGCCCAATAGCAATTACTTCTATTCTCTCCAAAATCATGGAAACAATAATTAATAGAAAGCTGATGCAATATTTAGAATCTAACCAAATCATACATGACAGGCAGTACGACTTTAGACCGAAAAGGGAGTCCGGTCTGGTTGCTCTAGATATTTTCAAGGCTTTTGACAGAGAATGGCATCCCGCTCTGCTGTCTAAACTCCAAGGTATTGGTATCGACTCAATTCTTATGAACTGGATTGAGAGCTTTCTTTCTGGCCGTTCAATCAAGGTAGTATTGGATGGCGTTGATCCCAACCCACACTCCATCTCGGCCGGTGTTCCCCAAGAATCGATCCTCTCACCTGCTCTCTTTCTAATATTTATTAACGATCTGCTCTCAATCCCCTCCAACCCATTCCACAGTTTCGCTGATGACAGTACTCTGCGTCACTCTTATGCCAACGTCTTAGACCGCGAACTCATGTCCAGTTCTCTTAACGCTGACATCGAGCTCATTCTTGACTGGGGCCGCAAGAATCGGATCGAATTTAACGCATCAAAAACAAAGTACTGCCTTATCTCCACCAAAATCTGTACCGACTTTCCCTCTATTTTAGTGGACTGGACAAGGATAACCTAACACCTGATCCATCTCTTAACATACTGGGAATGACTCTATCTCTGGCTTGGCTGGACAAGGTGCAAAATCGCGCCATCAAACTCATTGGCGATAGCACTCTTTGCTCCTCCATCAACCCTTTAAGCCACCGTAGGAATGTAGCTGCACTCAGCAAGTTTTATCGCTATTATTACAGCGACTGCTCCACTGAAATAAAGAACCTCCTGTCTACACGGCAACTTTTTTCCTGCAACACAAAACTAGCCAATTCGGCTCACCTCCACATACTACAGCCCTCCTTTTCGCGCACATTACGATTTAGTAGTTCGTTTATAAATAGAACAACTCGACTGTGGAACTGTCTTCCGCAGTCGGTGTTTCCCAGCTCATATAACATCTCTGAGTTCAAACGCAAGAATCATCGACACCTACTCATGCACCATCCAGAGCCCTCGAACCAGAACCGGCGCTTCGGGTTTTTGTGCCCGGTCCACTACGCCATATTGCGCCCCATAAGCTGTCCATTTTCGAACGCAGTGAAGGACAATGGAAAAGACACAAACATTCGCTGAATGGGAGAAATAGTTTTCATAGTTTGCACAAAATTTAATATTGGACCATAATAACGCGTATAACATAAAAAAATATATAGTTAGCAAGTTTCACATGGGCCAACACCGAGCCAACCAAAATCTGCTGAAAATGTCATTTGCGGAGAAGAGAGTAAGCTAGAACGATGGGGCGGCAGATTTGTTAAAACTTTGAATTATTTCGCGGAATTTTTGAATCAACTAGTACTTGTGGTTTTTGGTGTCCCTTTTGCTAGGAAAAAAAGAACGGGGATGGCAGAAGGGAGAATTAATATATTCGTTTTATCTTGAATGAGAAAGTACATGGACAGGAATTCGGTAAATTTGTGTAATTTTTTGCACTCGTGAGAATTTTTTTCAATTTTTTTTTCTTCAAAGATTAAATTTTTTTAAATTCTAAAATTGCGCCCCTGACAAATTGCGCCCGGTGCAAATGCACCATTCGCACCTATGAAAGCGCCGCCCCTGACTCGAACGACATGACGGACTAGTAGTACAAAGGGTGACTCCTAAGCTTCATCGTATCATAAAAACAAAAAAAAATCGGTAAATTACGAAATATCCACGATATTTATTATCTAGGTCAGTGAATACGGGCCTAATATTTTCTCGAGGCCTCCTCTTATCATGGGCCCCGTGTAATTTCGTCCCAGTTGCCCCCCTCCCCCCTTGTGGCGGCCCTGTCTATACCCACTCTACGCGAAAATTTTCTGTACTAAAAAACTCTATAGTGTACATATACGCAATCTTTTTGTATTTGGTAGAGCTCTACATCTGCTATACGCTCTATCAAGCGTGTTTGATAGAGTTTTTCTCTCTACAGAATCAATTCTCATTTGTGTTTCGACTGCGCTTCGATTTTTTGTACATCGGGCGTGTTAAATAACAAATAAAACAAATTGTGGTATGCAGATGCATAGATGCATTCTGCAGTAGGGAAAGAAGAACTTCTGCAGAAGCAGTCCATTTTGACTAGGATACCTTCTGTCAAATCCTCCGGGAATGTACAGATGTTCCACAGCAGCCTAGTAATTTTGTACAGCACACTTCTTTTTACATCCCCGTGTGATTGGGAGCATTCTCTTTTCAAGTTAATGCCGATTTTCTGGGTTGCTTGGAGAGTTCAAGTTCTTCTCGTGTATTCTATTTCTTGCCAGCTAATATCAGTATGGCGCCCTTTTTTGGGCTCCAGAGGTCTTCATATTAGTTTCGTCAGAAACGCTTTGCCCTAAAGCTACCTACATCCTCCACAATAGTTCTCCATCTGCAGCGATTCTATCTGATTTCTCGTTCTACCATCCGGTGACACCCAAGTCTCCTTGTGTATTTTATTTATTAATTCGCCAAACAAGGCACACTAAAACATAGTGTACAGTATTTTATAATATATTACTATAACTACTGATAGCTACTAAAAACCTACTATTTTCAGAGAGGGGGTTATGTTAGTAGGGATCTGAGTATTTTTTATAGGATGCCTTGTTGAGTGAAGGGGAGAAAGAGGAGCTATGGCTATTAAAAACCATACAGCACTGTTGACGTACTCGTTCCTTGCGTAATCGGTGCGGTGTGGATATTCCCGAAGTAGTTTAGTGTGTCGTGTGTGTCGGACTATATCATTGAATTTGATCCTGTCCGACAGAAACTGCACTTTAAGCTTTCCACTTAGGACGTCAAAGGCAACGCAAGATATCAGCAGTTTCCTCCTGCTAGATAACGGCATGAGATCAAGCACTTTGAGCCTGTCCAAGTAGTGCGGCAGGGTTTGGTAGTCATGGGGGTTGTGTAGATGTCTCAGGGCAAAAAGAAGAAATCTCTTTTGAATGGATTCGATCCTCCTGCTGCTCACTTGGAATATAGGATCCCAGATAGGACACGCAGGATAGCGCGGACTAAAGAACAGAAGAGTGTTTTTGTGACCCATACATTACCGAATTCTTTGGCTCTCCTCTTGATGAAACCAAGAAGTTTGTTGGCTCTGGCAATTATAATGCAGTAATGCAGGTTGAAATTGAGTTTTTTTTGTCTAGGACGACGCCTAGATCTACGATATGAGCAACCTGATTCAACATTATGCCATTGAGATAATAGTTATGGTTCTGTGTGTTTTTTAAGCGGGAGAAGGTAATTGCTGGTGTTAAGTTTCAGTTTGTTCATAGTGCACCAGTCGTGTAGGGCATTGAGTTTTGTCTGCAAGAAGGAAGCATCAGTTTGGGTCTCAATGACACTATAAATTTTGAGATCATCCGCGTAAAAGAGATGTGGAATATTTGCTAATTTATCGGAAAGATCGGAGATGAAAATATTGAAGAGAAGGGGGCCGAGATGACTACCCTGAGGAACGCCAGAGGTTACTTCGATCTCATTAGATAGAAATCCTTGGAATCTGATAACCTGTGTTCTTCCGTTCAGATATGATTTTAACCATTCCAGGGTAGAACCTGATATTCCAAACTTTAATATAGTTTTGCGATTAGGATGGCGTGGTCCCCTCGATCGAAGGCCTTGCTGAAATCAGTGTACACAGCATCCAATTGATGGCCGCTCTCCATATCGCATAGCAATTCGGAAATAAGGACCATAGGGTTAGAAGTTGTTGAACGTCCTTTCCGAAACCCATGTTGTTATTCGTTTAGGTATGGTTCGATAAGAGGAGCAATCCTGTCATAAACAAGTTTTTCAAAAAACTTAGGAATTGATGATAAAATGGCAATGCCCCTATAGTTGTCTACCGAGTTCTTGCTAAAGAAAGCCATTATCACCTCTTTAACGCATATTAATTAAGGCCATATAATTATAACTTATTGCTCCGCCCACTGGTTACCAGGGTCAAGTGTCGCATTTTTTTTTTTATGTGGCAGTGCTAAGCTCAGAAGTCACCCTTTGTACTACCAGTCTGTCATGTCATTTGTCATGTCATGGTGCAATGTCTGGGAGTAAGCTTAGTACGGGAGGGAGGGTGGGGGAATAGGTTAAGGATTATAAAGGTACGGGGTGTATTGAAGAAGGTGGTGATGAACCCTGCGTTTGAACTCTTGGATGTTGTAGGAGCTCGGAAAAACTGACTGCGAGAGATTATTCCACAGTCGAGTTGTTCTATTTACAAACGAATTCATATCCTGTTGAGTGCGTGAAAGGGGGAGTTGCAGGTGGAGGGAATGAGACGAGTGGGTTAATCTGGTGTTGCGGGTATAAGATTGCCGTGGAGGCAGGAGAGCTTTTAGCTCGGAGGAACAGTCACTATTCAAGTAGCGATAAAATTTTGTCAGTGCAGCTACATTCCTACGGTAGCTCAAGGGGTCGATGGTGGAGCAAATGGTGTCGCCATCAATTAGTTTAAGGGCCCTTTTTTGGACCTTATCTAACCATGCCAAGGTGGTTATTGGAGCGCCGCCCCAAACGATGGAGTTATATTCGAGAAGAGGCCGAATGTATAATTTATAAATAACAGCACGGGCCGATGGCTGGAGGCGGAACTTGCACCTCTCAAGAAATCCCAAGCCCTGAGATCCTTGTTTGGCGATTTGGAATATGTGGTCATTCCATCGCAAGTCTTTGGCTAAAGTCACGCCTAAGATGTGTAGGGATGGGTCGGCCTTTAGTTCAACGTCATCCACTTTCAAGGATGGTGAGGTGTTGATCTTTTTCTTTGAAATAAGACAGTACTTGGTTTTGGTGGGGTTGAATTCAACACGATTCTTCTCTCCCCACTTTAGAATGAGTTCAATGTCATTATTAATAGAGTTGAACATTAGTTCACGATCATCAAGACAGGATCTGGCATGAGTCTGTCTTGTATCGAAGCTGTACGAGTAACGTAGAGTAGCTGAGAAGTGGGTTGGAGGGGACTGAAAGTAGGTCATTTATAAAAATGAGAAATAGGGCCGGTGATAAAATTGATCCCTGGGGGACTCCCGCAGAGATGGGGTGAGATTCAGATTTGACGCCATCCAATACTACCTTAATTGAACGGCCGGAAAGGAAACTCTCAACCCACTTATACAGAAGCGAGTCAATTCCAATAGCTTTGAGTTTAGCTAACAAGGCTGAGTGCCATACTCTATCAAAAGCCTTGGAGATATCCAAAGCAACCAAACTGGATTCGCCAGATCCATGCAAACTTTGATGGAGGTGCTCTGTAAGGCAAACTAAAAGATCACCAGTGGATCTTTTTTGACGGAAGCCGTATTGTTTGTCGTTGATAAGTTGGTTGGATTCTAGATATCCCATTAGCTTTTTGTTGATTATCGTCTCCATGGTTTTGGAGAGAATAGAAGTAATTGCTATTGGGCGGTAGTTAGAGGGGTCGCTGGAGTCACCTTTTTTCGGTATGGGCTGAACATGGGCAATTTTCCAAGAATCTGGATAAACTCCGGAGAAGTATGATAGGGCAAAAAGTTTGCGCAGAGGTTTAGCCAAAGGTGGGGCGCATTGTTTTAAGATGATGGGGGTATATTATCGGGTCCAGTGGATTTATTGGCGTCGAGCTCTTTGAGACACCTGTACACCTCGCGAGCCCTGAAGAAAACCCTGGGCATTAAATGAGCATTGAGCTCGAGAACCGGGGGTAGCGTATCAGTTTCGGGTAGAGAAGAATTTGATGCAAACAGAGATGCTAGTAAATCGGCCTTGGATTTGCTGTTTGTTATCACCTTCTTATTGTGGATAAGTGAAGGAGTTGTGGATGAAGTGAAATTCTTCTTAATGGAGCTTACCAAGGACCAGAAGTTTTTGCTACCAGAAGTTGCGTTAAGAAGTTTACTTCTCAACTTGCTGTCAAATGAATTTTTGACATTCCTGATGGTGACTTTACAGGAATTTCTTAGTTTTATATACTCTGCACGGAGCGATTCACTCGGGAAGCTCTTGTAAGCTCGAAAGGCGGCTTCTTTGTTTCTAATTGCGTTCATACACTCCTGATTAAACCATCTGTTGTGCCTAGGCTTCACAGATTTGGTAGAATGAGGAATGAATAAATGCATTCCCGCCTGAATGATCCTGGTGATACGGATAGCGACAGAGTTGATGTTTTTGGTTCGGAAACACTGGTCCCAGTCAGTGGCTTGGAAATAATGAATGAGCCACAGCCAATTGGCCTTCCCATAATGCCATACAGTTCTTCTAACTGGTTTGGGAGGGGTGGGAAATTCGAAAGGGAAGCTGGCACTGACTAAGCAGTGGTCCGAATTGCCGAGAGGTGAATCTACTTCGACGGAGTAACGCGCTGGATGTGAGGTAAGAAAAAGATCAAGGAGATAGGTTCCTTGATCAGAAACATCCGGGACTCTCGTGGGATGATCCACAATTTGGTGTAAATTATTGGTGTCTGCAAAGAGCTCAACGTCCTTGCCAGAAACACTGGTGCCATTTGAGTAAGTCAGCCAGTTTACATTGTGAACATTGAAATCACCCGCAACAATGATTTCACATTCAGGATTGGATGATAAGAATCCCGAGATCTGTTCAGAGATAACATCGAATGATGAAGTTGAAGCTTCGTTACTTATGTTAGGGCTTCTGTATAGGAAGCAGAAGAATATGACGTGGCTTCGGAAGATGATTTTAATCCAAAGATAATTAAAATCTGAAGTCGTGCTTGAATATATTTTATAATAAGCCACGTCATCCCTAACATAGATGGCAATGCCCCTATGGGGGGAGAGATTGTGCACTAAAGTGTACCCCGATATCTGGTAATGACTTAAGTCATTATCGGGTGATATTTGGGTTTCACTAAGTGCGAAGATTGGGGGTTTATAAGTCGATTAGTGGCACTCAACAAAAAAAAATTCGCATGAAGTCCACGAATGTTACAGAGGTCAATAGCAAAGCTTGACTTGTAACGGGACTTCGGTTGCGCGGGTTCAATCGCCACATTCTTAGGATATTTTCCGGAATTACATTTGCCGCATCCATCAGAGGCAATAAAATTTGTCCGCGTCAAAGTGTTATGCCTTTTGAAACGGGGCAAATTTTATCGACTGACAGATTTTGGGCGCGGCACCTGCAGGTCCATGATGCGAGAGAGGGTAGGGAGCAAGGGTACTTATTTTTGCTGTTCGTCGGACGTGTCTTTCGTCGATGTCGTCTAGTGAAGTGTGGTGAGCCTTCGCGTAGACTGCAGCGCCGGATGAGCTTCTATTGTTTTTTTTTTTTTTTTTTTTTTTTACGGGCTATTGTTCACTATGAATTATGTACATATTTATGATTTCTCCTTTTGTATAGAATTTAAAATTTTTATTTTTTTATTTTATCTTTTGTTATTTCACTTTATGGATCACCACTTATTATTCGCCGCGAAATCAAGAGACCGGAACAGCAAACGTCTGAACACCTCGCTGTCCCACTAACCACTCTCAATTCGCATTACCTACTGCTCACCATTGCTGGTAGGATGATATAGATGATATCTCCGGAACTTTTTGTGATATTTTAGATTTATTTTGGTTCGTTGGCGAATTGCTTCTTCATCGATCGGCAGAGTGTCATGATTGATTCACACCACCGTAGCGGTATCTCTGCGTCTCAACACCAGAGTGCAATTATAATTTACGATCCCATTTATTTGTTCCGTTCGTAACTCACAATTATTCTGAGGCAAAATTTCCGTTGAGATATTAGCTGTCTGCTGTATTATCAATAAAATTTATGGCACGAGTATTGCTAGAAAGTCTTCTTTACGACTTTCATTTATTTAGCCATGTTTTAAATTATGTAAATTCCATGTAAAAATTAAATGAGTTGCGCTACAAATTTAGAAGTTCACAGCCTCCCTCAAAGAACTTTCTACTTTTACTTGAATTACCAATTTTGCACCTCTCCACACCGTCAGCCGCGCCCCGCCTGCTGCCACACGTTGCTCATCTAGCTAGGGAAATGTGCGCGCTCCCGTTCCACCGGTTGCACCCTATACAAAAAGAAATGCCGCTTGATTAAGAATTACAGCAATTACTCATGACAGTAACATAATTAAAATTTTCTCCTCTAAGGTGTCAAATAATTCAGCGCCGGGGAAATTATAGAATGGAGCCGGAGCGAACGTTAGGCAGCGCCCGCTATCAAGTCAAGATGTAGCCTCAAGCTTTTGACGGAAGAGCAAAAGTTTACCATCGTAAAAAGAATCTCGGCTGTGAGCTGCTGCTTCTTTTATATACCTGAAACCGGCAGAGATCCTGGAATCCCTTTGAGGAAGAAATTAACAAATTTATGAGGACTCTCAAGTGAGTTGCGTTTAATTAAAGCGAAGACAAGTCGAGCTCATTAAAAAACCACAAGCAGACGAAGATAACTGACACACAGACAGATGTGTGTCGCAGGAGCAGCCCATGATCCGTCGGTAGGGATAGTCGGTACACGGAGCACCTACCACATTCCTTCTCGCAGCCAGAAATCAAATATCATCCTGACAAGGATTAACCGGGAAGGAGGGAAGCTTCTTCCCCTTTCGAATTTCACATGCACCACCACCAGCCATGTGCCGGTGCTCGGGGATGATGGCAAGACATCCAGCCAAATTGACGTTCATTGCCACCCGAGCTAGAGGCATTAGGAAGGTATTTTCTAGTACATCTGGAATAGGGACGGAATGCCTTGATGACGATGATCTCTGGCATAAGATGATTCCTAGAAGAAAATTTTCACCTTAATTCTTCTTGTCTTCTGGGCCACACTCCCGGGTGGATTTGTTGCATATTTCGAGTATATGCTCGGGGATGTTGGTTAAGCGGGGGCTGTATCCCCTCGAATGGGGGTATTTTTAATTCATTACGTTCAAATGTTTGCTGAGTTGTTAAGAAGTCGCTTGTCCCTGATATTAAATCTCCGAAACAGCCTTTATTTGTCTTTAGGAAACTTTTCTTTCCGACCAAGCGCGGGGTACGGGGAAGTGGGTTGTGTAGTGTGGAGCCGCCTAGAGGGATTTCTATCTACCCTGAGCCCATTCTTTAACGGGGCACCAAGATTCCAACTTCTTCGCTCATTAGCATTCATAGCGAATTGCTTGGGTGAGTGACTTTAAGATGATAAAGTTTCAATTTCCACGACAAATTTAAGAATAAGTTAATTTGACGACGACGACGATGGCGACGGCGATTGTCGGTATGTTACTAAAAAAGCAATTGTTTTGGTTTTCTCAAAGTTTGTTTTTATTTTCATTGTTGTTTGTATCATTGTAAGAATGAAGAGAAAATATATGTTTACTTTAAAAATTCTATAAACAGAACTTGCATGAAATTATATTGTTTCGTGTTTTTTGTGTACAATGACGTAAAGCTTTGAAACATTAAGGAAGAGTATCAAAAAATAAGGACTCGAATAATAAATTTATATCTATTTATAGGATCCAGGACGACAAAAAGGAATGGGGAAAAACGTAACTTTACCAATGGTAATAGAGCCGCTATCGTTGGAAATATTTTTAACATCCTTCGGCCTCGACCTTCTTAGCACTTGCAACGAATAAAGCATCTGAATTGGGCGGCGCATTGTTGAACTATGAACACATGCAATTCCAAATAATCTCCCGTGAATACAGAACCAAAACAACATCTCCTACTTTAATAAATGACGGCGAGGTTTGTTAACAATCATGATGAGCAATTACGGCCTCTAGGTAATCATTACTGCAACATTACATATGTACACCTGATGTTGCTACTCACTTCTTCGACCTCGTGTCTAGTCTCTCCCGTCATTATGATAACATAATTGCTGCTGGCGATTTTAATGTTGATTTGCTAAAGGCCAATGAACGAGCGAACACACTCAAATACTTTTTGGGGTCATTGGACCTTAGTATTCTAAATCAACTGCCCACATTTTTGAATTGCCATAATCCATCGTTCCTTGATGTTATCACTGCTACATCCACCAATTTAGTGTTAAAACATAACCAAATCTCTCCTCCCAGCTATATTGATCATGATATCCTCTCCCTCCCCCTTCGTGTTACCTTTCACCCTCCCTCCTTACCTAACTTCTTTTCATACCGGGATTTCAATAACATCAATTTTGCTAGCCTTTCTGAATTTACTTCGTCTTTACCTTGGGCTGATATCTTCAATTCCACCTGTGTTGATACTAAGGTTGAACTCTTGAATTCTTTCATCCAATCCCTGTTTAATCAATGTGTCCCTATAGTCACTAGAAGACGTTGTAAATCTCCAACTTGTCCCTGGTTTTCTTATGAAATCCGCAAATTGATTGTTGAGCGTGAGTTCTTGTACAGACGCTATCGCAGAACTAGGATCCCGAGATACCTCAGTGAGTACAAAAATCTTCGAAACTTAATCAATAGCAAAGTCAAATCAGCCAAGAGTGAATTTTACTTACGTAAGCTTGATCCTGCTCTGTCCCCTAAATGTCTTTGGTCTAATCTTCGGTCTCTAGGCATTCATACCTCTGAGCTTAACTCATTTGATGTTGATGTAAACTCACTCAATGCATCTTTTGTTCAATCTCCTCCTAATTTCCCACTGTCTTCCACTTCCGATTCCTCTTCTTCCAACTCTCTATTATCTGACGGCTTTAATTTCTACTGTGTTGACTCGCTTGAAGTACTCGGCATATTGCATTCCATTTCGTCCAATAGCGTTGGTTATGATGGTATTTCTCCTCGCTTTCTTAAGATTCTCTCCCCCTTTTATCGTTGATGTCATCACGCATATTGTTAACTATTGCCTAACAACCTCCCAAGTACCATTAGTCTGGAAAAAAAGCCATAGTGACTCCCATTCCTAAAAAGTCCTCCCCCGTTAATCTGGCAGACTTTCGCCCTATTAGTATTCTACCCTTTCTCGCTAAAGTTTTTGAGAAAATTGTATCTACACAAGTCTTGAGACATCTTGATTCTTATAATTTCCTTTCTAAATTCCAATCTGGCTTCCGCAAATCTCAGTTGCCAAACTGCTATATTGAAGGTTACAACTGATCTTCGTTCCGCCCTTGACCGAGGTGACATAGCAATACTAGTTCTTCTAGACTTCTCCAAAGCGTTCGACTCTGTAGTTCACTCGCATCTGCTCCATAAACTTAGTCAACGGTATCACTTTTCCTCTTCTTCTATTCGTCTTTTCTTTTCTCTTCTCTCTAATAGATCTCAGTGTGTTCGGCATAACAATGTTACATCCTCTTTCCTAAGTGTTCCTGCAGGTGTGCCTCAGGGTTCGGTTCTTGGTCCTTTGCTGTTCTCCCTCTATATTAATGATCTTCCCTCTGTTATTCGCCGCTGCTCTTTTCATTTGTATGCTGATGGTCTGCAGCTATATACCTCTTCTCCTACTAATCAAATTGAAAATTGTGTGTCTGAACTCAATAGCACCTTGTCTCGAATAAACGAATGGAGTTCTAGTAATTTCCTTAAGTTAAATCCAATTAAATCGCAAGTACTTTTCCTTAGTCGTCGCTCACTGTCCCCGGATGGTTTCTCACCTCTTTTACTTAATAATGTTCCCCTTCCAATAGTTGACTGTGCCAAAAACCTGGGTATTGTTGTCAATTCCAAACTCTCCTGCTGCAATCATGTCTCACTACTGCTCTCTAAGATCTATGGCACACTTCGTAAACTATGGCTACATGGCAATCTGTTATCCTCGCCTATTCGAGCCAAACTTATTAAATCTCTTGTTTTTCCTCATTTCCTTTATGGCTCGCTGGTATATATTTCCTTCGACTCTTCTTGCCGTCAGCGTCTTAGAGTGGCATTTAATGATTGCATTAGGTTCATTTTTCATATGAGAAGATCTGAACATGTGTCGGGTGTCCAAAATTCCTTACTGGGTTGTGACCTCTTTCTATTCCTCGATCTCATGGCTTTACTTCTCTTGCATAAGGCTTTTTATACCAAAAGCCCTTGCTACCTTTCTGACTTCCTTTTTCCTTTGAAATCCTTGAGATCCATCAAATTCCTGATTCCTGCTCATTCTTCCCTAATTGGTAGTCGTTCCTTTTTTGTGCATACTCTCAGAATCTGCCACACAGCCACAACATTCAGAAGACATGCATTTCTTTTTCTATCTTCTTCTTCTCACTAGCTATATATTTCTCTCACTACCTCTATCACTCCCCACTTCAATCTCAATTTTAATTCTACCTTCTGTCTCTATCTTTTTCTCTTGAATTCTTTTTTATTATGCTAGTTGTAATATTAATTTTAATTTTAGTTATAATTGTCCTTTTAAGTAACTCATTTTGTTTATATCCATAAATTTTGTACTCTAAAAGATGTAAATCTTGTGTACTTTCTTAAAATATAGTTATTATTATTATTATTATTATTAAAGTATGATTCATATTAGATTATTCCTATAGGAAACCGTAAAATGACCTACTAATGTAAATTGCATATTTATTAAATTAAAAGAAATTTTAGAAGCTACTCAGCCAGCAACATTTTTAGTTTATATTAGTGTGTTATTTGAATTGTGTTAATTGACTCAATGTCTAACCGATTTCTTTTCAGATCAAAATGACCAAGCTGATGCCAATCGGTATAGGAGATATTAAAATTTCAATTAAACACTAAAATAAAAGGTGGTCTGCCAGGCATTTGGAATCGGCACAGACCCGGCAGCCCGACCTGTGTTTTCTAGTATAAAAATGTTCAAATTTTGATTTGGCAATATGTTGAAATATTGAAATGAAATCGCAATATGTTGAAATGTTGAATGGGGGGCGAACGGCTAACACAGACCTAGGAAAGTGGTGGCACCCGATTTGTCACTTCTGTCAAGACCCGAGAAAAGTCACTGCAGACGAGCACCTAGCAGACCTGTTAGCAAGTCCTAATCCCACCTCCCCGCGGTGCCCCCTGGGGTACTTCTTCGGAAGGAGCTAACGGGAGACGAGCTCTCTGCGCCACAAAACAGAGTTTTAAGTCGGTTGGGCTGAGGGTTAGCAACCCGCTCCCATAAAAAACACCATTGCTACGAATCGGCAAACAATGCCTCGGAACCGGATGGACAACACGACGACGACCTTTGCTTTTGGAACAAGGACACGAATCGGATCATGGAATGTGAGAACACTGCTTGCTGAGGGACGGCTGGATGAAGTCCTCAACGAGATGAATCGATATAAAGTCAAGATCATGGGACTTAGCGAGACCAGATGGCCCGATGCGGGTGAACATATCTGCCCAAACGGTGAGTCCTTCTTATATTCTGGTAGAAACGAAACTGAAAGCCGTAGGAGTGGCGTTGGCGTAATACTCACCAAAGAAGCCAGGTCCAGCCTCATTAGCTGGTCACCAGTTTCTGAGAGGATTATTACCGTGCGCCTGCGTACCAGACTAAGAAGTACTACGGTAGTCCAACGCTATGCTCCAACTAAAGACGCAGAAGATGACATCAAGGACGAGTTCTATATGCGACTGAATGAGGTTTTTCGTTCTATCCAAGGGGAGACATCATTGTTTTAATGGGTGACTTAAACGCACAGATCGGCCGTGACAACACTGGCCTTAAACACACAATTGGAAACCAAGGCCTAAGCCAAGTTACCAATAACAATGGTGAACTTTTCGTTGACTTTTGTAGTTCCCACCAACTCATGGTAGGTGGAACTTACTTTTGTCACAAGAAGATACTACACAAAGAGACCTGGGTATCGCCCGATGGTAGAACGAGAAATCAGATAGATCATGTGGCCGTCAGCCGCAGATGGAGAACTATTCTTGAGGATGTCAGGAGTTTCAGGCGAGCGGATACTGGAAGCGACCACCATTTGGTTGTAGCAACTACTCGCCTTAAAATCGACGCAATCAGAAACGTGCAACATGATGCTAGAACCCGTAGATGGTTTAACGTAGACCTTCTGCGGGAGAGCGTTAAAAAGCGGGAATTTGCTGGAAACCTACAAGAATTATTAAACTAGCAAACCGTTTCTGACTACACAAATATTGAAGAATTGTGGAGTACGACAAAGGGCGCGATATTGACGGCTGCGGAAACGAGCATCGGTTATGTCCAAAGAAACCAGCAACACTGGATCTCGGACACAACCTGGCAAAAAATAGAACGCAGAAGGGCCCTCAAAAATAACGTAAACTCTACAAACGATACGGAAAGACGTCACCAACTAGAACGGGAATGCTCCCAATTACATCGGGAGGTTAAGAGAAGTGTCCGGCGTGATAAAAGGCAGCAGATAAATGAGCTCGCAGAAAAAGCGGAAAACGCGGCAAACACAGGCAACAGTAAGGTGCTGCACCAAATCACTAAACAGTTCTCGGGAAAGCACTCTACTAAAAAGCATGCGGTTAAGAGTGCGGATGGAAGGCTGCTGTGCAGCGACGATGAGCAACTCCAAAGATGGAGAGATTACTTCTTCGCCGCCCTGAATGGTTCGCTTTCACAGGAACCTCAGGAAACCAGCAACAATGCGCAGCCAATAAGAATCACCACTCGGGCCCCATCCAAGACGGAAATAGAAACCGCAATTCATGCGATGGCCAATTGTAAAGCAGCTGGAAAAGATGACATCCCGTCGGAAGTGTTGAAAGTCGA
Organism: Thereva unica; assembly: GCA_949987705.1. Lineage (NCBI taxonomy): Eukaryota > Metazoa > Arthropoda > Insecta > Diptera > Therevidae > Thereva > Thereva unica. The sequence continues at coordinate 158,865 of CATLJY010000686.1, forward strand.
CTCAAGCCTCATAGCAAATGCGCAATCCTGGAAATAGCATGGAACACCTGTACCTTTCCGGAGGATTGGACGGGAGGTATCATAGTCAAAATACCAAAAAAGGGGGACCTGAAAATATGCGACAACTGGAGTTTTATTATCTACTGTGGGCAACATTTTGTCCCTTATATTACTATATAGGATAAGAGAGGCAGTAGACCGAACGCTTAGAAGACAGCAGGCCGGATTCAGGAAGGACCGCTCCTGTATTGATCATATTAACACCTTGAGAATAATAGTGGAGCAGTTTACTGAATTCCGATCCCTCTTTACTTTTGCTTTCGTAGACTGAGAAAGCGTTCAAATCGGTTAATAGGAGCTTTATATGGCAGGCACTATGGCGACGTGGACTGCCTGATAAAATAATAGAATTGATAAAAGCCCTATATAACAATTCCAAATGCAGAGTTATCCATAATGGAAAATTATCCGACAGCTTTCAGGTGAGCTCAGAAGTACGACAAGGATGCCTATTTCCGCCTTTACTATTTCTTATAGTAATAAATGATATCCTTGTCGGCGCTCTAGATAGTAGAAAAGGCGGCGTGCTGGCTCATAGACATTAGAACCTGAAAAATATATTAAGCAATTTGGCAACAGAAAGTGGCCCAGCAGGCTTAAGGCTTAACTCGACTAAAACTAAAGAAATGCGGATAAACGCAAACACCATTGAACGGCCAGCGCTGAAGAACCGTGACGTGGAACTGGTAGATAAATTCTGCTACCTCGGTATTATCATGACCGAAAATGGCGTGTCACGAAGCGCATATGCATGCCTGGTCCGCATATGGAGATCAACGGAAATCTTCACTAACACCAAATTGCGGCTGTTCAACTCCAACGTTAAGGCAGTTCTTTTGTACGGTTGCGAAACATGGAAAGTCACCCAATTCATCACAGGGCGCCTACAAGTCTCCATCAACAGGATTCTTGTGTCGTATCCTAAAAATCCGCTGGCAAGATAGAATTTCAAACGAAGAACTATGGCGCCGTGCCGGCCAAGAAAGGATAGACGACCAAATCAGGCGAAGGAAATGGAATTGGGTTGGCCACACCTTGCGGCGCGAAACCGAAAATCGCGCAAAACAGAGTCCGCTGAAGGGCAACTGTTTCCGCCCTATGTCCCATAAGGGATTAAAGGAGCGTAAAGAAGATGTCAAGAGTGAAATCGAGTCTCTACAGGCGAGGATCTCTTTGCTAAAGCAGAAAAAAACCCAATCGGATCATACTGGCGGACCTTCAAGTTGTCAGCTCCCAGTTGGCTATTAATACGACAGGCTAAGCGACATTATAATCCGGGAAATCCCCAGTCAGTTGGTAACAGAAAAGCGGCGAGAGAAGTCATTACGGTGACGACGTTACTAAATTTACTCCCTGTGGCGCTGGCGCTATTCTTGGTGGTGGCGCGTTCTCTGGCGTGTTTCATGTAGCTGAGCGCAAATACAATGACTGTGGGCTTTTCCCTGATTTTCTTCATTATATCTGCTAAATCAAATATTTTACAATTATTCGTTTGAAATTAGTTGAAAAGTTATGTAGTTAATATAAAATTATGGACCTAAATAGCTTTCAGTCGTGAAATAATTGGAAATTAATATTTTTTTCAGGGAAATCCAAAAATTTATTAAATTCGTGATATAAATCCAATCTAGAAGATGGGTTTTCAAATTAAGCGCGAATCTATCAACGGCTATTTACAATCGGCCATAATTTCTGGGGTAAATTTGACTGTAACGCCTTAATTTATCAAAATTCCCAACGGGGTGGTGTACTGGCGCGAACCACCAAAAGTATGAAGTTGGCAAAAGTGAGCCGCAGAGCCAGCTCTAGCTACACATTGCAGCCGGACTTCGGGTGGGCTACGTTTCTTACTTTTGACAGTTTGTGCTACAGCGGCAGCACCAAGCACCAGCGCTACATTGTAGCCTTAAAACGCGTACAAAGTGACTACACGATTTCACACGCGAAATGTGTGTTAAAATCACACACTTTGGTTTGCAGTGCATTTACTTACGTGATAATTTAAATTTTAAAATTGTCGGATTGTCTCCAAACAACCTGGAATTGAATTTCTTTACCTTCAAATTTCTATTGTTACCGACAAACTCCTCCTTGCCTGTGTGTACTCTCCGCGGGGGTTTTTAACGCCATTAGCGCTACAGAGCTCATCAACGTACTCTCTGGTTGGAGACGACTTCAATTTAATAAAAGTCTGTCCTTCAAAGTACATTTAGGTACAATATGCATTCCCTCGGTTTAGATGCTATTAATGAACTTCCTACATACAGTTGAACCTCGATTATCCGTACCTCGTTTAGCCGGGGCCTCTATTAACCGGCAAAAATTAAATTAAAAAAAAAAAAAAAAAAAAAATTATATAATTGATATTTTTCTCTTTTAACCGTGTTACCCCGGACCACTCCGATATTCGTGTTTCATACTAATATCCGTGGAAACAACTCGATTTGAAGTGTATTCGATACACGTGTGTGTGGCTTTCTTTGATTGCTAGAGGTCTCAGGCGCGGATCTAGAATTTTGTTTTGGGGGGGGGCACGGAATTAAAAGTAAACCAAGAAAGCGAAACACTGAAAGCATTTGACGATTTACTTGGACAAAATGGAACGCTTTCATTTCACCAACGGAACCAATATCATCAGAGGGTGGTAGAAGCTGAAAAAAGTTTCCTTCAGACTTTTCATAACCCAGCATCTGTGTGTACAACGGGACTCACAAGTAACAGAAAGCCGAGATCGATGTTATTATGTAGGGATAATGAACTTCTCTATAATCGTGACACTGACGGAAAAGTAGATATTCTGGTGGCAAATGATAGGAACTTCAGGGCGCTCTTCGTTGAATTTGGTGACTTTACTCTTCAGCATCATTTGGAAACCGCAGGTTCAATCGCGACATACAGTCAGCGAAATTGATATAAAGGCACCCAACACTTCTATGTTTCAGAGCGTTTTCCTCAGCCCCATTTTGTTGTGGAACCCTGAATTTTAACATAGTTGCCTTTCTAGGGGTTGCGAATAAGTGGTAAAAAAATTATATCGCTAGCTCTCTTAATAACGGTATAATGCATACCGGAAGTAAAAGCATTTCAATTTGAAGCATTTTTAGTGCGAAATTGATTTAAGTTCAGTAAAAACTATAAAGAAAAAAAGGGTTCTTATTGCCATAAATGAACTTTATTTAATATTTAATCGGTTCTCCATTGCTTTTATGACTGGAAAAATTCTTTTTGTCATACTCGCCACTAATGTGTGGAGCATTTCCTCCGGAATTAAATTCCAAGCATGTTAAATCCTTATTTTGAGCGCTTCTACATTTTCAGATTGCCTTCCATGGGCATAAACATTCTTGACTACAATTCCCCAAAGGTTTTCTATTGGATTTATATCAGAAGAGCGTGCCGGCCAATCCAAAACTGGGATCTGCTGCTCCTCAAACCACTTTAGTGTAGCTCTCGCTTTGTGGATGGGTACATTATCCTGTTGAAATGTCCAATTATCGCCATGTGCATTCTCTCCCAATACGACTAAAACATTGTCCAAAAGGTCAATGCAGTCGGCAGCACACATCCGGGTAGTTATCCGACAAATAGGACTCTTTGTACGAGCAGAAAAAGCGGCCCAAACCATCACTGTGCCTCCTCCAAAATTTCGGCTCCAAGGAACTTCAGGTGTTTTCTTAAGATCATGCCAAAAGCATTGGCAGCCATCTGGCCCGTCGAGATTAAATTTTTTTCATCAGAAAAAATAACATTTCGCCATTCCTTGTCCCATGACATTACATTCTCTGCAAATTTAAGCCTTAGCAATTTATGCTTTTGGCATGACCTTAAGAAAACACCTGAAGTTCCTTGGAGCCGAAATTTTGGAGGAGGCACAGTGATGGTTTGGGTCGCTTTTCTGCTCATACAAGAGTCCAATTAGTTGGATAAGTAGCCGAATGTGTGCTGTACACTAGATTTCACTTTTGGACGATGTTTTGGTGTCATTTGGAGACGAAGCGCTTGGCGATAATTGGACCTTTCAATAGGATAGTGCACCTATCCATAAAGAAAGAGCTACTATGAAGTGGTTTGAGGAGCAAAAGTATCCCCTTTTGGATTGGCTGGCACACTCTACGGGTTTAAATTTGGTAGAAGATTTATGGAGAATTGTACTCAGAAAGGTGTATGCTCTTGGAAGGCGGTTTGAAAATTTAGAATCGCTCAAAATAAGCATTTAACATGCCTGGAATTTAATTCCGGAAGAAATGCTCCACACATTAGTGACGAGTATGAGAAAAGGAATTTTTACAGTCATAAAAGCAATGGAGAATCGATTAAATATTAAATAAAGTTCATTTATGGCAATAAGAACCCTTTTTTTCTTTATATTTTTTACTGAACTTAAATCAATTTCGCACTAAAAATGCTTCAAATTGAAATGCTTTTACTTCCGGTATGCATTATACCGTTATTAAGAGAGCTAGCGATATAATTTTTTTACCACTTATTCGCAACCCCTAGAAAGGCAACTATGTTAAAATTCAGGGTTCCACAACAAAATGGGGCTGAGGAAAACGCTCTGAAACATAGAAGTGTTGGGTGCCTTTATATCAATTTCGCTGACTGTATATCAGTAAAACCACCCAAAATCAACTTATGGAAGCCTGCAAAGACGAAATTCAGTAAGCTATTCTGAAAGGAGTTAGAGCGGCAAAGTTTTGCGCAGTTGTATTTGATGAGACGAACGACTATTCTTATACAAAACACTGTATTAGCATAATGGCGCGATAAAATATTGGGCGCCACTTATGCGAGGTATTACCCCCTTAGCCATAAGCCCGGAAAAGCATGACCAAGGAGCCAATACCATACATAAGAAATGAAACAAAATTTCGGAACTCCTACGCCGGCCACACTGAGTTATCTAGCTCGCCGGAGGGGTCGTGGCGTGTGTGGCCGGGCCTTACCGCGGTTGGTTCACCACTTACCTGTGTCTAGGAAAATTCATCTTCAGGTCCAATCATCCTTCGAGCCTCGCCTGAGCCGTGTCATTGTAATCCATTCCCTTGCCAGTTGATAATATGAATAATCATCACCTGACAAGGAAATACACCACCTAAGAACCCGGAAAAGAAATAAACTCCGCCCCCCCCCCAACCATTCCAAAAAAAAAAATCTAGCAATTTGAGTTCATTATTATAAACATTAAATTTTCTGTTTTATTTCCAGTACAATTATTATCAAAACCAGAACAAAAAGAGTTATGAACAAAATTAATCTTTCAAGGCAATGAACTAGGATCCTTGTCAGATACAACAACTACGAACTCTCTAATTCACAAAAAAGAACAATAATAAACAAGTACATATATTTATATGACGACGAAGGATTAAAAAAAAACGCGTCGCAAAGGTACCAGTACGTAGCGTTAGTTTTTTTTACAAATGACGATACAACTTTAATCTGAGTGACCGTACAAACTACAAAGATTGTTAGGTGGCCACAAAAAAAACAAACCAAATATAATTTGACCACAATAAAATAATGTCATGTATGCGTGAAGGTGTTAGACAACAATATTAGTGCAATATTAGTTATAATCTATAAGGGAAGAAGTAATAACATACACCAAAAACATTTAATTATAATAAAATAATGAAAACTCACTCAATCTTGTATGTTCAACAAAATTAATAACAATAAAAATTTAGTAATTATGTTTTGTTTTCAAAGAGCAACAAGTAGTCTTAAAAGGGTACATTCCAAAGTGTACTAGTTAATGGAGTGTAGATATTCATAAATTGTATTGAAAAAAAGGAAATATGTTTAATAATGAGAGTAACTACGTGCCATGCAACTAACTCTTCACTATACTTAAAAGTTACTTATCCATCTCTGGTTCTGGTTCTAGATTCTAAGTTGGCCGTCAAACAAGATATCGTGTATGGCCTTTTATTCAAATAACTGTTGTTGTCGATTCACTTCCTGCCGTTCAATAGCCCACAATATAACAATTTTGTCAAATTCGTTCTGCGGTTGTAGAAGACGTTAGCGAGCTAGCGATATTAGTTCCTCCATGTTAACGCATTTGTTTTGGCTCATTTGTACCTTAACTGCACTGTTATATGCAAACCTACGCCTGTAGATGCTAGTAGATCTGTCTGGCCCAGTGAGTACTTCTCGTCGCTTGCCTCTTCAACCGGGTTCCAAACTATCTCACCTTGTCGTACTTATTCTATTAAACTACCCCTACCTCAATATATGTGTCTCCTTCCTGTAGCTGCCTAGCTTGTAGGTTGTCCCGGCTCCTTTCTCCTCGTCCTAACCGTCACCGGTGCGCTCCCAAGTCAGTCCAGTTAATAGAACATCTATGGCCACCTCCCAAATAGATAAGGGGCCTCCGTTCCCCGCTGTACGCAGCTGTTCACGTTGGAATTTTATCTGAATCACACCTGGGTCTTCTCTTGCTGGCGACGACCGATCGACTTCACAGGATTCTTCCAATACCAGTTATTGCCAATCGCTCATCATCTTTTTCTTTCTTGCCTCGTTTACCACCAACTTTTTCAATTAACTTCAGTATCTCCTGTCTTTTCGTCAAAAACACAACTGTATTTTTTCCAAAATTAAAAAAACCGTTTTCCGAATTTCAAAAACTCAATCTCTATTTTCAATCCTCCAAAACTAACTGACTTCCATTGTTATTTTTTTTTCCTCCAAAATTTTTCTCGCATCCCTCGTTTCAATTTTCCCTTTTCCTACCAAAGTGATTTCGAAAAAATTTTCCCTTAACTACAAGGTGATTTCAAAATAAATTTCCCCTTACCAAAATAAATGTTACCACCGACCGTTACAACACCTTAGCTTATCCTACTACTACTACTACTGCAACAGAGCAATCAGAGAATTTCATCACATTTTGCGATGCATACCAAGCAGTCTTCTAAAGTTTCAAATTGTCGCAATGCTTTAGGAACAATGAGAGCCGTTTTGGCTTTGGCTAACGGTTTTGCAAACGTTTTTAAAAAACATCTTGGTGGCAAATCACTTAAGGACTTTGCTAGACTGGTAGAAACCGACTTTGCTAGACTGGTAGAAACCAACTTTACTAGTTGGGTAGAAAATCACGTTGGGCACATGCAGTTTGAGGGTGAACAATTAATAAAAAAGTGTGACGCACTTAATTAGATTTCGGTGTGGGAGGACGCGAAAACTGCATCTGCTGCGGCAAATCTTCGTCTTGTACTTTTCAGCCTAGAGTTTCCGATTTCATCTGCTTGGTTAAATGACGTTCTAGGCGTGTATAATATTCTTACTATGTGATTTTTTATCATAGTCATTAATAACATAATAAACTTTTACTTTTCGTATGTATCCGGTACAACTTTACCTTTGAGCCGAATACTCCAAACGTCTTCACTAGATTTAAAAAAAGCAACGGATATGATCAAAGATACCCTTGCTGACCAAAAGATGTGATGAAGATTCTGATTTTCGACGGTTATTTACTGAAGCCCAACATCTCGCTGCACAATTGGATGAGGAATTCAAAGAAGCACGGGTTGTTTATCGTCAAAAAATCAAACTCCAGAAGAAGAGTCTTCATTCCTTTATTGGACAACATTGTTACCGAATTTAATGAAATGCTTTCTCCAGAAATGTTGGACCGAGACGTTGATCAGTTGAGACATTCAACATGTTCGACAAGTAGCAGAAGCGTATCAGCAGCTTTTGGTTTCTCCCATCTCAACTATTATTGCATAGTTCGAGCTTTTGGGGGGGGGGTCATGACCCCCGTGACCCCCCCCCCCTTGAATCCGCGCCTGAGAGGTCTATGCAACGCCGATTTTAACATACTTTGGATGGACGAAACACATTCCACACAATGCGCCTCTCGGGGAATACGGCACGATATACACATCATGGTTGCCTGCCGTTAAAAAGACACACTCGTTGGGGCGTACAACGTTCGTCACACTCGATCAACCTGTCTAGAGTGAAAGAGCTGATAGCGAGTGGTGTGGGAGACACTGAGCTATCATCTATGCAGCCAACACCTATGACAGGCCACGCAGCTATCATCTATGACAGGGCGCTTGACACTGTAAGTAAGGTGATAATGGAGTCCGTAGACTTTTCCCCAATGATCCAATTCGATGTTGAGTAACTTTTGGAGAGTGAGGATCGAAGTGAGCTACTTGCTGAATGGACATGAATATTGTGTTCGATGGCTGCTCGGATCTATGGGGTGCTTGAGGAGATCGACCAAAACACTATTCGTGGAGATATCGGTGGTTTCACAAGTAAATTTTCTATCGTTTTCCAAAAATAAGCAAAGATTAATAGCCATGCTGACAACAAAATGCAATGACAGTAGAATCACTCATAAAAGTGTCGCAATTCTGATGGGAGGTGTTGCTCTTCTTTCCATAATGATGGGTTTCCAAAATCCTCTCCTCTCTTTGCCACTCTACGTCCGCGTTTTTCAACTACTACCGTTACTTACACTACTAAATTCACTGATCGTTCAGCCCATTCAAAGGAAATAACAGTCGCTGAGAAATTTCAACAAGATGAGGCCTTCATAGGTGATATCAACCTACAAGAAATCAACAAACTCGTCTTCCAGGCCTCCCACTGAAACTGCTCCTCAACAACACGCTTTCAGAGTTTTCCATCAAGCGAATCGGATACTACCTGGATCCCGAGCAGTGGTGGTGCAACTTGACAATAAATGGGTTGGTTCCCATTACCACACTGAAACCTCCGGTTGTCGAGAAGCTTCTTCAGGTTATATTTTGCAAATGTAAGACAGTTTGCCGAGGTTGGCATAGATGTAGGCAAGTAGGACTGTTCTGCACGAAACTGTGCCACCAATGTGAAATGCCATGCTGCAAATTGTCGATAATTTAGATACAGAAAAGGAAGACCTGGACAAGCCGTAGCCGTTGCAGTACCTACGACTGTCTGAGACGACAGAGCCTCATTCACGTTACATTTTACTGAATCTTTATTAATCAATTTTTCTCTAGCGGGATTTCGATCATCCGTGCCAGGCTTGGTCCCGAGCAGCCCGGTTAATCGACGTTCAACTGCATTTTAATTGCAGGACTCCCTCTCTGCTTCACTGGTTTCTTACCAACGATATTAGATCTATTATATTCCAAAACCTTAGATCTATTATATTCCAAACTCTCTCCGCCCAGTTATTTGGACGATGATTTTCTATTCGTGTCCCGCAGCTTTAATGTAGACACTACCCCTTTGAAAAGTCTTACTTTTCGTAATTTCTCCAATATCGGACAGAACACGTCTTGTCTGGCGATGCCTTTGTCTACCTTGGCCCAATATTTTTACAGTGACCGAGGTGAATGACAAAATTATAAAGTTTAATAGGTTATTCTTTAACCTGTACCATGAGTTTGTGCCTCTGACGAGTAAAACTCTATCAGCTAAGTCTAAACCTTGGTTTACTGCAGAAATTAAATCGCTCATAATAGAAAGGGGGTTTGTCTACCATTGACTCTTAAAAGTAAAAAGTGCAACGGCAATACAATGTTTTAAACTGGTAGTGATAATATTGCACCCAGGTTTCTGAAAATTCTATTAGCATGTTTGCTACTTATTTGACCCACATATTCAATTCCTGCCTCACTGTATAAAAATTTCCCACTTATTGTCTGGCGAGAAGATTACTGTTCGTCTTAGATCTTTCTACTCTTACGACCAGTTGAACTTCAAACGTATTTAATGTCGCATTCTTCGTATATGGTGCATTTTTTGGGACAAATTTTCAACATATAGTGATATGCCTATCGGCTGCGCGTAGTCTGACTACAGGCTACGGCGTACATCTTATTTTCTTCAGAATTCCTCAAATCAATCAGATTCCATCGACTTCATTATGTCTACGCAATAGGCTCCGTCATTTGCTTTCAAATGGTCTTTGAACCAACTTTAGGCTCTTTCGTTCTACCCTTCGTTCTTTGTTTCACATTCTGGGGTATACAGAATCACCTTTGATCACTGCAAGTTTGATAGGACTTTATTCAGTAACCCCAATAAGGCATCTCCCCGGGCTTCAGCTATACGTTTTCTAATTTCCCTAGCGGATGGTACACCAGTTGTCAGTTGTCTTGATGGGTTCTAGCACGGGCCGCCAGAGCAGAACCCACTGAGAGGTGATGCCTCAGTTTTTCACACTCATCAAAGTATTTCGTAACATATATTCGACCAAAGTAAATGGTAACTACCTCCCGACTTACTTCGTCATTAAAGAAGAACTAAATATCCAGCGAAACTCTCTGGGGCAGGTCTGTAGAATCAAACCTGCGGGGCATTTGCTTATGGCCAAGGGCTCGATCGAGGGCCCCCCACTGTCCCCACAGCCAGAAGACCACAGTATCGTTGTTTCCGTCTTTTTCGGTTTGAGCGGATGATGATGATGATCTCATAAGGCTCCGGCTAACTCAGTCGACAGAGCATGTCACTTTTAATCTCTGGGCGTGGGTCAAGTAACACGTCTATAAAGACTCTACGTCTTTCAGCTCCACTGATCATAATCGGACGCTGTCTGAAAGGTTGTCTCGAGTCTCGAAATCATTGGATGAAGACAGTGAGGAATTGCCGAGATTACTCTCCGAAAGGATCTGCATCCTCTTGCTCTGAACAGCAGGGGGGCCATATTAAAGTCTTTTTAAGTTTTAACCACTAGCCTTGCTTACCTAACTTTTGAGTATCGGATGTCATCAGTTGATCTCATAAGGCTCTGGCCTCGATAGAGCTTGAGACTCTTAATATCAGGGCACGGGTCGAGCCACACGTGTATAAAGGCTCTGTGTCTTTCGGCTTCACTTTCGGTAGATGTGATTGCATCACCCACTAACCTGTAACCGCCTTCAACTTCATTGGCTGATAATTTAAAAATTTGATGTTTCCTTTAAAACTTCCAATTTGCACAATTTTACGATGTATGCCTAAGGCTATGTGAATATGATGTCGTAAGGTTAACTTTCCGTTTTTTTTTGGTTTTTATTAGCACGAGAATTTTTTATTAAAGTGAAGTGTTCATTACGGATTATCCACGTAGGACGAAGCCCAGCCCCATGGTGAGCTAGTCAGAGCCCCGCTAGGCGTGTTTAATATTCGACGCCGTGGATATCCCTTATCTTTGTGATAGCCAAGGTGGTATTTCCCAGGCTTCCCCAATTCTTAGGCAGTTACATACCTATAATATGGATTTAAAATCAATTAATACCTGTGGTTTGATCCTGGTGACATTGCAGAAAATTGATTTAGTCTAAACCGTTTTCCAAAACCTGAATAAGCAACCAATTCAACAGATCTTTCATAAATACATTCAAGCATTCAACCACGAAAAAAAAGGTTAATAGCTGTAAGGAAATCTAAGGATAGGCTCAGGAAATTCAAAATAATTAAAGCAAATCATTTTTTTACAAACTCTTTCTCAAATCTTTTATTTCATCCTTTATATTTCGCTTAATAATAATCGTGTTTTTTTGCTTATGTTTTTTTTTATTAAATTTATGTCCTTATTTTTAAATTTATTTTGCTTCTGATTTTTTTTTTTGTATATAATTCTTCATATACAACATATACAATAAACGGATTTCATTTTTTTTTTGTTTTTGTTATCACAATTATCACAACAGCAATCATTTTTTTTATTTTAAAAATTGAATTTTTTTATATTTATTATTTATTTATTTTCAATGTCCTTTTATTAAATTTCTTTTATTACTTCTTATTATTATTTTTTTTTTAATTGTTTATATCATTCTTTTTTTAGTATAATACAATTTTATTTTATTATGAATTTTTAAAAACATTTTTTTTTTACTTATTTAAAATTATATTTCCAATTGCGTTGTTTTTTTATAAAAAAAAATTGAGGAAGAATCATCATACATAATTTATATCTCAAATATCATTTTATTATATTCAAGGTAATCAAAATCCTTAATTTTTTTGTCTCAATATTTTGTGTAATACATTTTTCTCTGGTATAACGATTTTTAGTCCATTATACGAAATTTATTTAAAGAGCTTCTTAGTCCCATTCGTCGTCTTTTCTCTCGTAGCAATTTAAAAGATTTTACATTTTTCTTTTTTTGTTTAAACATGGTTATGGTTAATTTCCTGAGTAGTAAGTAAAAATTATGCATATAAATCTAAATTAGCCTAAGGTGTTTTAACTGAAACGAAACTTTAATTTTATGAAGTGGGCAAAAATTAATGAACTGAGTCAATATAAATTGACGGGAAGAAACCAATTATTTGTTATTCTTGAATTTAGAACATTCTAAGGTGTGATATATTGTAGTTTAAAAAATCTAGCAAACCGAGCTCAGAGCTGTCTCCTTTTATTCTTTTTAATGTGGAACACCTTTCACAGTCAGAATTCCCGAATTCATACAATAACCAAAGGCTCCAAGGGTTGTTCACCATCTTCTCCAACATACCCTTAACTCCCCTCAATCTATCCTACACTATCGCTGTCTTTTGAGTTAAGCTTACTACTAGACATTGCACCATGACCTGAACGACATGACGGACCGGTGGTTTTAAGATTGACACCTACTAAGCTTAGATTTTTACAAAAAAAAAAAAAAAATACAAACATAGGTAGGATTGATCCAATTCGATAGTATTCAGCTCACCAAAAGTAGTCACCAAAAGTAGTTTGGACAGGGTCCTACAGGATCATACTATTTACTATGGTGGCTCTTCTTATGCTTTCATAGGTACACGCCCAGTACACAGTACACTTCTGTTTACAAGACAGCACCTAGGGTGCTTAAGCTGAACGCTTTACTACTAAATTGTGGCATATGCGCCTCTTTGGCAAGCTGTAGTTGGAAAGATAATAGAGAGAAGAGTGAAAGAACTGATCGTAAGAATATATGGTTTTTTTTCTAAAGACTCCCATCCGATGCAAACGCGACAAAACTTTGCCTTTATTGATCGAATGGTACATAAAATTATAAGAAAAAGGGTAAGGGATTTATGTAAAGATGAGAAAAAAGAAGGCATCTTATACAGGTGGAAGAAATGGAAAGACCATGCTGCATAGAGCTTTCGAACCACGGACCTCTGGGATGGTAGTCGGACGTCTTAACTTCTAGGCTGCTAAGGCTGACTAACAAAAGTTTTGTTGTATCTTTGGGAAACTCTGGAGTGGGTCAACCGAAAGTGTAGCCGTGTAGTCAGGAGGGTAAACTCGAGGTTCTATGGATTGTGGGAAGTAATTCTTCACTGCTTGCTTCTAATGATTTGGAGGCCCGTGACAACCTTTTAGACAGCGTCCGATTAGGACGAGTGGAGTCGAAATACGTTGAGACATTACAGACGTGTGGCTCGACTCACGCCCTGAGATTAAGAGTCTCATGCTATATCGAATGCGAAGGGGAGCAAGATCGTCGAGACATTGATAAAGTTGAACGCACTAAAATATCTATGTGATAAAATTCACTATTCACACTACATTTCAAGTCAGAAGAGGGAGTCAGGAGATACAGGACCACCTGCAGAGTCCCTCAAGGCTTCATCAAAGGCCCCCCTCCGGTGGATATTCATATACGATGAAGTACTGACGCTATGGCTGACGCAAGATTACTATTGGGTTTAATGGTGATCTCGGAGTCGAGGTAGTCGGAGGGCGACCGGGAGAAATCGTGATATTCGCAAACGAAGCGATATGGGAGATAAAGTCGTGGCTCGAGAACGCTGGTCTTATGCTAACTGAGCACAAAACGGAAGTAGTGTTAATCAGCATGCTCAAAAAGGTGGACACCATAGCAGTTAAAGTGGGGAACCCGTTCATGCGCTCCCAACACACACTTAGATATTTGGGAGTGTTGATTGACCGAAGACTCTACTTCGGGGGCACAATCGAAGAAGCTTACGCCATCACCACATTTACGAGGATGCTGCCTAGTATATATGGTAGGATAGTGGTTAGCTCGGTCCTATTGTATGCATCGCCTGTGAGGGAACATGAGGAAGTAAATTACCACTATTTATCGTTTTTATCAGAATGCCCGGACGATAGAGAGCACTCCAAGCATGCCCTCTTTAAATGCCTGAAGTTTGCGGTGCACAGGACTGTGCTGGAAGCAGTCACCGACGTGCAGCTAACACTTGAGAATATCCAGGACCATATGAAGGATGTGAGGAGAATGTTGAAAATGACGCTGGAAGCCATCCACCAAAAGCTTAAACAACATGAAGCCCAACGAAGCAGAAAAATGCAAAGAGAGAGTGGGAGTTAGATATCTGATTCAGCCCCACGTAATGGCGTTTAATCGATCAAACGAGTAAAATCATAGTTAAGAAGGAGGAGGTATTTTCTTAGGCTGGGCGAAGAACTCACAGAACCAAGATGCAAAAGTTTCTCACAGGATGCAGAAGATTCGTCACTAAATTCGTTTCGCGTTTCGGAATTCCTCTTGATCTTCGGTTAACGTTAGGCTGGCTGAGAGTATGTGGCGACCGCGTGCAGCTGTATTCATTAGCTTCAAGCTAAAATCAAAATTCACCAGGATCAAAGCGGTCAAGAATCAAGACATTCCTACGATCACTGAACTATGTTTTTTTTTTATGTGGCAGACTAGAGGCTCCGGGAATTAAGACCAGACTGGAACCTTACGCAGAAGCTGCAATAAGTGAATACCAAGCTGGATTCAGAAGAAATAGGTCAACAATGGATCAACTTTTCATAATAAGGCAAATCCTCCGAAAGTGCTGGGAATACAACATTGACGTGTATTAACTTTTCATCGACTTTAAACAAGCATACGACAGCATCGACAGGGAGCAAATGTATGCAACAATGCTGGACCTAAACATCCCCATGAAGATAATAAAATTAACAAAAATGACAATGGAAAATACAAGATGTGCAGTCAGAATACAAGGAGAATTGACGGAGTCCTTCCCAGTCAAGCAAGGTTTAAAGCAGGGCGATGGGCTGGCACCCATGCTATTTAATCTCTGCCTAGAAGGAGTAATTCGCAAGGTTAACATTGATGCGAACGCAACCCTGCTTAACAAATCCAAGCAGTTGGCAGGATATGCCGACGATATAAACTGCCTTGCAAGATCACTGTCATATCTTAGAGAAATATTTACAGAATTAGAAGATGGAGCAAAACATATAGGGCTGCAAATAAACGCAGAGAAGACTAAGATTCTAATTCAGTCAAGGGTGGAAAGAAGAAGAAGAAACCACAATACCACCTGGGGGAATATAACTTTGAACGGGTAAACCAATTTAACTACCTGGGGTCCACAGTCAGCGAAGACAACGATGAAACGATAGACGTACAAAGAAGAATAAACGCCGCGAACAGAACATACTTCTCACTACTGCCAGTAATGAAATCCAGAGACATCCACAGAAAAACTAAAATAAGAATCTACAAAACCATCATACGTACAGTAGCTACGTATGGATGTGAAGCTTGGAGTATCTCCCAGAAATCCGCAGACAAGCTGGATATATTTGAGAGGAAGGTTCTCCGAAGGATATACGGCCCAATCAATGAAGACAGTGCATGGAGAATACGCTACAATCACGAATTGTACGACTTATACAAATAATGTAAACTTTCGACCCATGCCAAACTACTACGTTTACGTTGGGCCGGCCATGTCCAAAGAATGGATGACTCAAGGATACCAAAAAAAGCCCTGTATCTACTACCAGATGGCAAAAGACCAGTTGGCAAATCACGGTTAAGGTGGGAAGATAATGTTAAGGCCGATGCAGCAAAACTGCTCAACACAAGAAACTGGAGACAAGCTGCGGAGCAGAGAGACGTCTGGAGGAAGAAGCTGATGGAGGCCAAGGCTCGAATTGGGCTGTAGAGCCATCGAAGAAGAAGAAGAAGAGGCTCCGGGAAAGTCCCTTTGTACTGTCGACAATCTATTTTTTTCGTATACAATGTCGAACAGCAGCTCTAGCCGGAAGATAGAGAGTGGAGAGAGAGAAAAGAAGGAGGAACTGTCGCAACCTAGCGGCGATATTTTTATTCCACCAACTCGCAACCATTTCGCGACTCTGACATCGGGGCATCGAGAACAACTCGCTGGAGTGTTATGCCTCCTGAAACGAGTTGAATCTCATCAACCAACCGATGGCATGCGCTTGGTGGAACGGGGAAGGACTAGGAAGGCTGTGACAGGAGGGATCAGGAATGTAAAGAGGGAAGAAAAGATAAGAGGAAAGTTATGTAGGTGGAAAAGTGGAAAAGGCGAAGGACCGTGGGGCTGGCCGGGACTCGAACCCGAGACCTCTGGGATAGCAGTCAGGCGCCTTACCCCTAGACTACCGAGGCCCCCATGGTTAAGTGATCTAGCCATTTCCGGCTTTCCCGAGTACTTTACTTATCCTGAACTTTTCCTGAACTACGGCATAAGACTCGAGTCAAGCACAAATATATATAAAGTAAAACATAAAAACGTAAAAACGTGTCCTGAAAGGAATGGGCTTATAAATGATCCGGCGTACTAAGTCAAGATATAGAGTTATCATGTCGAGAGCTGCATGGCAGTTGATCGCCTTTTTACTGTCGTATAATGATTAATTCACCAGGCGCACCCAGTTGTAAAATATTCTGATATGGAGACTCTGTCAGGATGGATCTTCTCCTTCCAAAGCTACTCTTGGGACTTGTATGGACCATTTAAGCTGGAAAAGCCTAAGGCAAGGCTAATTTGGGAGTCCCGGGAGAACACCCGAGTTTTGCTTTTGGCTTTCGTGAATTCATTCTTAATAGACCGAAAGCAGGACTGGGGCCATGAACCAAGGAAGCCCCAGCCCCAAGTGATCAAAACATTAGTGATACGTTGTTAAACACGACTCTGCTCGAAGAGGTGTGGCCTATAAATATGAGATGTAAGTTTGTAGAACAATAGGCCAAGGGAGTGGCGGCAGTAACTTTGGACTCAGTATCTTACCAAAAGAAGAACTAACAAACGAAGTCCTTGAAGAAACTTATGTGGTAGTCAGAGGGAAACTATGACTGTTACCCATCCAGCGAGATCTGAGCTCGGCTCAAGTTTGATAGAGTAACGTTTGAGACTTCTTGCTAAGCTGCCGTAGAAGTTACATTGTGCCGATTCTCTGCCGCTATTTTCTATTTTCTAAAAGAATTACAAGTTACTTATTTTTTTTTTTTAAACCTTAATTATTGAATTAGGCGTAAATTAAAGTAAATTAGATTTGTAAAAATTACACTGTTTCTTTGCCGTCCACACACATGTATGACGAGATAAATATAATTTAGCCGACTATGTTGGCTTCGACACAGGTCCTTCCGTTCATTTCGTGCACAGCACGTAGGCGGACAAAATAAAAATGCTGCTTATTGCCACGGAAAGTACGTCGAGTAGTACACAACAATTAGGCTGTGCAATATCAAGGGACCATCTACTATTAGTCGCGAGGAGGCTGACACCGCAACCGGCTTATGGGTCGACTCAGTCACTGCAAACTCCGCCGTCGTCTGGTCCCAAGTCCAGGGTGTAAAAGGAGGAGCACCCTCCTGCCGAATTGACCAGAATCGGAAAACCGATTAAACTAGGCAAGAAAACGCATTTTTTAAAGTGGCACCGACAGCAGTGTATCCATTGCGGGCACGTCCCGCTCGAACTGCCAGCTAACTGATCAAAGACAAAAAGAAGACAGTCACTAGAATACAGGTCTAGGAACACAAGGTGACACCGTGGCTTGACGATTTCAACCATTTTTACGACTTTTGAAACACGCCTTACGACCTGGCAGGCTGGCGACCTGTTTGAAGATGACATTATCCGAAGCAGAAGCAGCCGTAAGGCAGGGTGAAGAAAGCGGGAGCTCCCCTACCTTCAGGAAGCCATCGGATACAACTTCCGCTAACGGTGAGTTTTTACTATTGAAGACGCTTTAAAATTTTAATGGCAGATAGCTCAGGGTATTGTGAATCGAGTCTAAGGCCGTTGCAGTCTTGAAATTAAATCTTCAAGAAACCCGAGCTAGAGCGCAACAAGAGCAAGGGTGTCGGACAACGGACCGAGCCGAACGTTGATGGACTGGACGTCATCCGCTAACATCTGAAAATGCGAGATGTTGTCACACCATCAAGAAAAGCGTTAGAGATGTCCTTCATCTCAGGCTCAGGGCATGGCAGGACTTAATAACAGAACATTACAAATTCACCCTCTGGGGGCCGAAGAGTTGGAACTGACTACAGCGTTAAGGCTGGTAAGGTGAAAAACGCCACCACATATACCATCACAAGAAATTCCATCTCGGACGATCTCCGATGAGCACAGCTTGCAGGACATGTTCATGTAGGCATTCATTGTAGGTATTCAGAGTGCTTTTTGAGTGCTCTGAAAGTAAGTTCAAAGCGTGGGAAACATATTTTCGTTATCAAAACGCTGGATGTTGCGAACTGAGGGTCTAGGCCGAAATCAGATTGATTTATAAATTTTAGTGCTGCGCACAGGTCGACGACGCCAGCGTGCGGATGAGGTTAAATATTCAATTTGTCAGCACTCAAAAATCACTCTGAATACCTAAACATTTTTTGGAACGATTTTGGCCTGGAGTACCAATTCTAAATATTTTCCTTTTCTTTATATGATGTGTATGATTTTTTTATGTGAAAGACTAGAGTCTCAGGAAGGGCCTATACTGTCGACCACCTTGGAGATGGCCACATACTCTGGCACGCAAGCAGCCATTCACTCACGCCCGGTTCTGCTCGGAAACGTTGTGAGAGCTTCTTCTGTACAAAGAATGTTTGTCTGGATTTTCAATGGTAGACCGTCAGGAAAAAGAATGGTAGGACTACCAAGAAATACGTGGATGAATGACGTGCTTCGTATAACTATGTAAATGGAGAAAAGTAGCAAGATGTAGAGACGAGGAGGAGACGAGAAGCCTAGGACGTACTACTATTAAAGAAAATGGATTTTTTTTAGTTTTTAAACATAATTTTTATTTTTAAACATGATTGTCATGGAATTAGTTAAAAAAGAATATGAAAGAATTTCGATTGACTGGTTGTTGAGAACAACCATAAAAAAGCAACCTAAAATGAAGTGAAATTATAAATATGAATTAAATATATATCAAATGATACTTATATATACTTGTCCAATCTTGAAGTAATTAAACAACCTGAAATAAGAAAAAAGTTAAACAAAAATAGAAATAATGTAATCATGTACCGATATTGACGTTTCAACAACATGATAACAAGCGACAAAACACACAAGCTAAAGATTCCAGGGATTCTTCAAGGGAAGAACCCTGACCAAAACAAAGATCGCACCGTCGGAAATTGCCGCATAAATACACACAAACTTAAAAAACATTAAACTTTTAAACGAACATATACAAAAATACAACATAAAATTGAAATTAAACGACACAATTTACTAAAACAATACAACATAAAACAATAATAACAAATCCAATACCGGCACACCTTAACCTAACTTTCACTTCGCGTTTTTTTTTATGCGACGAAATCGCGAAAACGACAAACAATTTGATGACCGCGCGAACTTCCCGAGAGGTGCACTAAAGCGACCACGGCGGTACACCTGGATAAACCGCGTAAAAAACGGAAAACGTCGCGAAGAAAAACGCAGATGTGCACAACGAATTTGGCACTCTGCGAACTGACATCCATCAGCTGATAGTGCCAGTAGATAATTTTAGCACCGCTGAATATAAATAAAACGTCTAAAAAATGCGACGTTTTGTAAAAAAGCTAAAAAAAGGTTTAAAAATTAGAAAATATTCGCCATAAGTGGGAGAGAGAAAGGGAGAAGAATGAGCGAGAAAAGAAATAAAATTTTAATATGGACGAAAGGGAAATTTCGATTTCTAAGATGGAAAACATCCTAATTCAAGGTCTAAAAGGTTCTAAAAGGCCAAAACTATATAAACAGAGCTTTTTCATCGCAATTCCGCCATTCGACCATAGAAAATCAGGCTGCTGAAAAATCGTCGCGAGTTTTGAAAAATTGTTAAAGAGTGGAAAATTTTTAAAAGGAGTTTTTTTTGGAATAATTAAAGGTGTTAGATAAATTCGGTGTGCGTTTCCTAGTGCCATACGTTCAAAGGTATATGCCAATTTTGGCCATATTGAACAAAATGAACTAGTGTTGTTTCTTTGAGTGAGATTTAAAGTCCGTGTTCGTATAGGATAACAATAGAAATAAGTTTAAATTAAATTAAGAGAAATTGTAAATTTATTGAAATAAAGAGAGAAATTAAAATTTACATATTTGGTGTAGGGATTTAAGGAAATTTATGTATAAAGGTTTTTTGTGAATAAAATAAGCAAACCAAACCGTACAGTGTTTTTTTTTTTATTTTGCATTCGTTAAGTTAATTGCTTGCTACACATTTTTTGGTGGTTCCATCCAGGAACTGTACGGTCTTTGCTTATTTTTTCACTGTTGTTTTTAATTGGTTTGAATATCAAAGTGAAAGAACCGTATTTAGCAAAGGTTGGTCTTGCCCTGAATACCGTATTCCATCGAAATTGTTTTACCAGTACCGTACTCGATTTCGAAGTTTTTATCTCCACATCGTAGTTCATTTGAAATCTTTCATTTACGGATTCTATTTTTATATAGAACTCTTCTTCAAGTTCTTAAACAACCAATTGTTGACATTGGTCAAATTTAATCATGGCAACTTTAGATGAACTACTTATTCAAGAAGAAGTTTTAAAAAATAGAATTGAGAAATTAATTGAAAATGGAAAGAAGACAGCTCAGGCCAGAAGAACGCAAGGTTTTTTCGAAACAAAAATTTCCGACTTACGACAGCTCTGGGAAGAGTACACGAAAGTGGATATGCAAATCATGCACCAAGTAAGGTCCAAGAAGTCAGAGGATTCAGGAGAGCATTCCTACGTAAAGGGAGACCACTACGGAAATACTGAAGCCAAATACACCGACTACATGGGCGATCTTGTGGAAGGTCTACGAAAGTTTATCCCTGCAGAAACCAGAAAAGAAACTATTACCACCAATACATCAAATCCTGCCATCCAAACAACTATCGTGCAGCATGAGACTCTGCCGAGAATTTCCTTACCAAAATTTAATGGTGATTTTGACATGTGGCGATCCTTTCACGACTTATTCGTGTCATTAGTCCACAACAATACAAGCCTTAAGCCAGTCCAGAAATTACATCACCTAAAGACTTCCTTAGTCGGAGATGCGGAGCGAATTTTAAGGCATATCCCGGTCACAAATGAAGATTATGAGCCGGCATGGACTAAACTTAAGGAAGGTTTTGAAAACACACGAATATTAGTCAACCACCAATTAAAACGTCTTATAGGTCAGCCTAAATTAAATGTGGAATCAACAAAGAGTTTAAAGGAATTCATAGAAACTATAGAGGAGTGTATGCAGCAACTTAAAAATCTCAATGTGGATACTACATCGTGGGATGTATTACTTATTCATATTTTGGTTCAAAGGCTCCCTTTCGTAACCCTTAGACATTGGGAGGAAGAACTCGGGACACAAAAGGAATTACCCGAGCTAACAAAATTTATGTCGTTTTTAAATACCCGATTGAAAGTTCTACAATCCATTGCTGACACAATCACTTCAAGAAATGCACCAGCGAGACCTACGACTGCCAAGGAAAAAGTAGCATCATACCATATTGTAAGGAGAGACAGATGTCCTGCCTGTGAGGGGAAGCATTACGTTCAGAGGTGTCCTGTTTACAAGCAGATGAGTCCACAGGCAAGGCTCACCACTATCAAGTCAGCAGGTCGTTGTCTTAATTGTCTTTCCAGCAACCACTCACATATCAACTGCACGAGCAAATTCAACTGCTTCAAATGCAAGCAAAAACACCACACATCACTACACGACGATACTCAACACAAGCAGCCTGCCAACAATTCAAGGAAGGTTTCTTCACCATCAAGTGAGGGTCAAGCCTGCCCAAGAAGAGCCATCGACGAAGGCACTAGCCACAGAGCTGACAACACAGTTCAAGCCTTTATTGCAAATCAAAATGTGCATGCCCTTCTTTCTACAGCTCTGGTTTCCGTAAAGGGTAAGCACGGAGAAAGACATATCTTACGGTGTCTTATAGATCCAGGATCACAATCCTCGTTCATCACCCAAGCTGCGTGCCAAAAATTGGGTGCTAGTTGTTCGCCAACATCCATCTCAATCACCAGTGTAAACGAGACTACAGCGGCCAATGCAAGGAGTCAAACCACTTTACAACTACAAGGGTGCAATTCTGAACCACAGCAAATTAACGAAACGTTTTTGGTTATCCAAAAAATTACGGATCCACTTCCAAAATACAAAATCCACAAGAGAGACCTCGGACACATAGTGGGACTGCCATTAGCCGACTCAACTTTTTGGAAACCGGGACGAATAGATGCTTTGCTAGGAGTCAACGCATATTCAAAAATCGTACTAGAAGGCGTAGTAAAAGGAACGAAATCATCTGTAGTTGCAATCAACACACTCTTTGGTTGGATATTATTAGGACCAACAACAAGTGTACCACAAAACAATTCAATTGCGCTGACAGTCACAACCGAAGATTTAAGTCATCAAATTTCTAAATTTTGGGAAATTGAGGAAGTTCCATCAAGTCCTATGCTCACTAAGGAAGAGAAACAGTGCGAAGAATGTTTTCAAGCCTCTCATAAGCGCCTTAGCAACGGCCAATATGAAGTGAAACTACCCTTTGTCAACAACCAATCGCCAATATTGGGAGAATCTAAACCACAAGCGTTAAAACGATTCAATGCGTTAATGAAGAAATTTCAAAAATTTCCAGATCTAGCCAAGGACTATGCAAAGTGCCTAAATGAATACTTGGACTTAAACCAAATGCAAATGGTGGAATCAGGAAATGCCGAAACATCACATTATTACATTCCCCACCATGCGGTTTTTAAAGACAGTACCACTACCAAATTGCGAGTCGTCTTCGATGCCTCATGCAAAACAACCAACGGCAAATCTTTGAACGACTTTCTGCTAAAGGGACCAACTATACAACATAAGCTATTTTCAATACTACTCAATTGGCGTAAACATAAAATCGCTATAACAGGAGATATTGAAAAAATGTATAGGATGATTTGGATGCACCCGGACCATCAAAATTTTCAACGGATAATATGGAAACATCCAACTGAACCAAGGCTACAGGAGTACCAACTGAAAACCGTGACATTCGGTACAACCTCTGCGCCGTACTTGGCAATCAGAACGTTGCATCAGTTAGCAGAAGATGAGAGAGAAAGATGGCCACGAGCTTCCGAAGCCACCTTAAAAAACTTCTACGTCGACGATCTGCTAGCAGGCGCCAATGATGTAGCTGATGCCAAGAAATTACAAAGGGAATTAATTGAAATGTTGAACTCCGGCGGATTCAACCTTCGAAAATGGGCAAGCAATAGTCCAGACCTGTTGTCCCACTTACCCAAGGAATATCTTCAATCAAAGGACAGCTTATTATTTGGAGACGAAGATCACATTAAAACATTAGGCATTCGATGGCATCCTGCAACAGACCATTTCACGTTCCAAATCACAGCAAAACTACAGAGCAAGGCTTCCACTAAACGGACCATCTTGTCTGAAATTGCATCTCTCTACGATCCACTAGGATGGTTGTCACCAGTAATAATAGTTGCAAAGATACTGATTCAAGAACTTTGGATTACCGGCTGCTCATGGGATACTCAAGTCTCTGGTTCCATAGCACAAAAATGGGAAGGCTTTAAGGGAGACCTAGTAAATTTGAATCAATTAAGGATTCCCAGATGGATTGGCTACACTCCCAGTGCAAACCTTCAACTCCACGGATTTTGCGACGCTTCTAACAAAGCATATGCAGCAGTCCTGTATCTACGTGTGGAGTATAACAACAAAATTGAATGCACATTGTTAACATCGAAAACCAAAGTGGCTCCTGTCAAACCAACAACCATACCACGGTTAGAACTAAATGGGGCATTAACTCTAGCACGTCTCATCAAAACAATCAATAACGATATGGAGTTTAAAAATGTACCAATCTATGCCTGGACAGACTCAACAATAGTCCTACAGTGGATCAAAGAGCATCCATCACGATGGAAAACTTATGTTGCCAACAGAGTCGTTGAAATACAGGAAATCATCAAATATGACAATTGGCATCATATCCCAACTAATCAAAATCCAGCTGATATCGCGTCAAGAGGTACTACAGTACTACACCTGCAGTCAAATGACATGTGGTGGAAAGGTCCAGATTGGCTAAGTCAAACCGAAAGCTCCTGGCCCATCAGTCAGAAAACGTCAGATCGGACTGAATTGGAAGCCAAGAACACTGCAAATAAAACTTTCAACATCACTATTAAAGAGGATATATTATATAAGTATTCATCCTTCACACGGCTCATCCGAATCCTTGCCAATATGCTTCGCTTTATTCAAAATTGTCGAAGATCATCGGCAAGACAACTCAAAATTAGTTATTTCAAACAAGCCGAAAGCGTTGTTTTTCGTCTTGTACAACAAAGCAGTTTCAAAGATGAATACAATAGTTTGTCCAACAAAACTCCAATACATATCAAAAGCAAGCTCCTACAACTAAATCCCTTTATGGACGATCAAGGGTTAATTAGAGTTGGAGGTCGTTTACAAAATGCTAACATCACTTTCAGCAAGAAGCATCCTATCATACTCCCCAAGGATCATCACATAACACGACTAATAATAGACAAAATTCACAAGGAAACATTGCATGGAGGACTCTCACTAGTACTGGCCACTAGTCGTAATAATTATTGGATACTAGATGCACGCCGTACAATTACGAGTCAAATCCACAAATGCGTTACTTGCGCACGTCATCGCAAAGAGACAATCACACAATTAATGGGCAATTTACCTGATGAGCGGGTAAATATAAGTAAACCATTCAGTCGAGTAGGAATTGATTATGCCGGACCAATCATTATAAAGACATCACACTGTCGTAAGGCAAAACAGTTGAAGGCGTACTTCTGTATTTTTATCTGTATGGTCACCAAGGCAGTCCATATTGAAGCAGTATCATCGTTAGCTTCAGAAGCCTTTCTCGCAGCTCTGAAAAGATTTGTGTCAAGAAGAGGTCTGTGCACTGACATCTTCTCTGATTGTGGAACGAACTTCATTGGAGGCAAAGGGCTAATAGACAAAGATCTACAAGAAGCAATTTCAAAATCAACACCAATAGCAGCAGAATACTTGGCGTCCAAATCGATACAGTGGCACTTTAACCCACCCGCTGCACCACACTTTGGCGGGCTTTGGGAGGCTGGAGTGAAATCGATAAAGAGTCACTTAAGAAGAAGCTTAGGGAATGCCATTTGTACCTTCGAAGAATTTTCAACAATGCTAGCACAGATTGAATGTTGCCTCAACTCCCGTCCACTCTCATACATCAGCAACGACCCTAGTGATATTTTTATATTGACACCTGGACATTTTTTAATTGGAGATGCACTAAATGCTGTCCCTGAACCAGATTGTACCGACGAGAAAATACCTCCGTTACAAAGATGGAGACATCTACAACAACGAGTAAGACATTTCTGGAAAAGATGGTCCAGAGATTATCTCCACCAACTACAACACAGACCCAAATGGTTTAAACCACAAAGAAACATACAGATTGGAGATATTGTTTTATTGAAGAACGAGAGCTTACCTCCAACATATTGGCCATTGGGCAAGATTGAAGAGGTGTATCCAGGCCAAGACGGGCTAATCAGAGTAGTCCAAGTACGAACCCAAAACAGCTCTTTTAAGAGACCAGTCTCCAAGCTGACACGTCTTCCAATCGACTCCTCGATCTCCGAGACAACAACAAATACGTAGCATATTCAAGTCTGTGTCATCCATGTTTTGTGTTGTCCCTAAAAAATAAACAAGTTTTTAATTAGTTTCCATTGCAGATGGAATATTATGGAGAAGATGGAGTTATCACTATTTTAGAAGACATCTATTTCTCACCTGTGTCCAGTCCAATCCCTGATGACGAGATGACCCAAGAAGTTGTTCCTGAGGTTCCACCACCATCATCCTCAAGGAGTCCCAATGTCAGCACCAGTGAAGGTCGTCGTCCAAGAGTAGGGCAGTTAGATGACACCACGCATACCAAACCACGTTTGACCCAGCCTGCTATAATCAATGGAGCAAAGTTAACCGATCTAGAGCGCTTACGTATAACAACGAACATTAAGGAATTTCGAGACAGAATAGAAAACAGCTTTCAAAGTTTCACCACCAGGGAAGGAGTTAGACTGTATTTGCCAAAGGAAGTACTTGTACGAATCAACTTCGAAGAGATAAGGAAGCGGAAGAACCACGAGAAGACGATCAACCTACCAGACCGCTACCAAGTTCGGTTAAGAGTCAGAGCGGATGATTCCCTTGTATTCTCCCACTATCACAAACGAGGAGTGGTAAAACGTTTGCAACGGACAAAAAATATGTTGAACAAAGATGTTCAACGGCGGGGAGAATGTTGAGAACAACCATAAAAAAGCAACCTAAAATGAAGTGAAATTATAAATATGAATTAAATATATATCAAATGATACTTATATATACTTGTCCAATCTTGAAGTAATTAAACAACCTGAAATAAGAAAAAAGTTAAACAAAAATAGAAATAATGTAATCATGTACCGATATTGACGTTTCAACAACATGATAACAAGCGACAAAACACACAAGCTAAAGATTCCAGGGATTCTTCAAGGGAAGAACCCTGACCAAAACAAAGATCGCACCGTCGGAAATTGCCGCATAAATACACACAAACTTAAAAAACATTAAACTTTTAAACGAACATATACAAAAATACAACATAAAATTGAAATTAAACGACACAATTTACTAAAACAATACAACATAAAACAATAATAACAAATCCAATACCGGCACACCTTAACCTAACTTTCACTTCGCGTTTTTTTTTATGCGACGAAATCGCGAAAACGACAAACAATTTGATGACCGCGCGAACTTCCCGAGAGGTGCACTAAAGCGACCACGGCGGTACACCTGGATAAACCGCGTAAAAAACGGAAAACGTCGCGAAGAAAAACGCAGATGTGCAAAGCTAAAAAAAGGTTTAAAAATTAGAAAATATTCGCCATAAGTGGGAGAGAGAAAGGGAGAAGAATGAGCGAGAAAAGAAATAAAATTTTAATATGGACGAAAGGGAAATTTCGATTTCTAAGATGGAAAACATCCTAATTCAAGGTCTAAAAGGTTCTAAAAGGCCAAAACTATATAAACAGAGCTTTTTCATCGCAATTCCGCCATTCGACCATAGAAAATCAGGCTGCTGAAAAATCGTCGCGAGTTTTGAAAAATTGTTAAAGAGTGGAAAATTTTTAAAAGGAGTTTTTTTTGGAATAATTAAAGGTGTTAGATAAATTCGGTGTGCGTTTCCTAGTGCCATACGTTCAAAGGTATATGCCAATTTTGGCCATATTGAACAAAATGAACTAGTGTTGTTTCTTTGAGTGAGATTTAAAGTCCGTGTTCGTATAGGATAACAATAGAAATAAGTTTAAATTAAATTAAGAGAAATTGTAAATTTATTGAAATAAAGAGAGAAATTAAAATTTACATATTTGGTGTAGGGATTTAAGGAAATTTATGTATAAAGGTTTTTTGTGAATAAAATAAGCAAACCAAACCGTACAGTGTTTTTTTTTTTATTTTGCATTCGTTAAGTTAATTGCTTGCTACACACTGGTTAAGAACATGACTGCTTGGCATGATACCCATGCTTCTAAAAATGTAGAACCAATATTCTCTATCATATTACTGAATACAATCACTGTATTGAATACAAAGGCACCAGTTTTCCTGACGTGTAAAAAGATACATATTATGGTTAGGTGTTTCGAGAAATATTTGCAATTCGCTGCAGTAAAATATTAGTAAAAAAAAATACTTTCGTTAAGAAAAAAAGATTGAGTCGTAACTAGGCTAATTTAGATTTGTTTCTTAAACATAACACTTAAGTAATTCCCTCAGGGGAAAAAGCTTTCTACATCGTCAACTTTTGTGATTAACACAACATTTCCTACAGATCTAAATAAGATAAAATAAGCCATAAAATTTATCTACAAACTTTTCATAGGCTGGTAACGAAATTCACAAAATTTCTTTAAACTTTTTTTTTAAATAAGATTATCGTAAACTTTTCTATATATGAACGTGTGTGTGTGTGTATAACCCAAAAAAAAAAATCCACAGCGAAACCAAATTCTTAGATTGAAATTGCACATCGACGATGCAACTCATGTCAGTATTGAATTTCTTTTTTTTTATTTGGTTGTTGTTGTTGTTGAATATTACAAATCTACCTTAGTTTGATTTCGTGCTATGACAGTCTGAACCTGAGGTCATGACGACATGTAGGTGCACTGTGACTTCTTTATTGGTTCTGCAATCTCAACGGGTGGTATCGCGGCACGTTTCCAATAATCACGAACATTCTCAACGGATTTAAGGACACGTAAAAAATTCTTACCAGCCAGCATTGCAATATCCTCCTCGCTCCAGTTAGTATCCTCTAAGAGTGCTGCAAAAAGGTTTGGGTATTTGGAGACATCTTCTAAACCGGTTGGGGGCGTTTCAATTCCATCATAGCCAGCACCGATGCCAATATGTTGAATGCCAGCTATCGATCGGATATATTTTATGTGTGCAATAACGTCCTGTAAGGTGGAAGTGTCGCTGCAGGACACGTATTCCGAGTCAAAACTTATCATAATCAGTCCACCATTGTCGGCAACTGCTCTCAGAATGTCGTCGGGTACGTTACGTGACGAGTTACATAAGCTTCTGGCGACAGAATGTGAAAATATTATTGGAGCACGTGTAACTTCAAGCACGTCCTTTGCTGTTGCATCCGATGAGTGCGACAGATCGATAAGCATCCCAAGGCGATTCATTTCTTTGATAACAGCCTTGCCGAATGTACTTAATCCCTTATCCATTGACATGAAGCTTGATCCAGCCCATGATATGTCGCATTGATGGGTCAATGTCAGATAGCGGGCACCTAAAGAATGCATTGATCTTAGGACACCTAGAGATGAACCTAGTGCATGACCGCCTTCGATTCCTATCAGCGATGCAAGGATTCCCTTCCGGTGGGCGGCCAGAATCTCTTGCGAAGACACAACTAAGGCAGTTTCCTTGGGGTGTAGTTCGGTGAATCGGTGAATAATGTCAATTTGCTCCAGTGCCAGCTGGACAGCATCCAACCCTTGCGCCTCACATGGGACATACGCTGACCTGAAATTAAATGAAGAACGAGAAAAAATTTATATTCCTGACTGTCTGACTGCCTTCCACACTTTCTACACATATACATACATATACATAAACGAAAGGGTTAAATTTAAAGAAAAAAAAGAGCAAATAGTAAACAAGTAAAAAAGCCCAGGATGATGAATTTCTCAAATACGTGATGGCCGCCCCAAAAACTGTGTTGAAAGGATTACGAGATTTCCTCGTCTCGATTGGATTAACGTGTAAAAGGGGGGTTTTTTTTTTGGAAACATAAATTAGGGTATAAATTGAAAAACAAGATTGTAAACGTAATTTTATCCCCGTAAGGATAACACAGAAGGGATACACAAAAATACAAAAAAAAAAGAAGAAAGTTCAAAAAAAGAACATATGTATGATGTGGAACGTGACTTACCATATTTGCGCCCCAACGAGTCCCTGTTTCAGTCTTGGTATATCTGTTTGCGACCATGACGGCCGATGCCAAACGGTTTTATGGTCAAGTTCGTGACTCAAATCCAAAAGTTCTAAACTACTGTGAGCATATTTTCGTACATTCCATGCTAAATCGTTATGGCCATCTACAAGTGGAACCTCCCTAAGGACTTTCTTAACAATTTTCAGTCTCTCATCGTGCGAATCCCGACTTGGCGCTATCAAATAAAATTGATAAACGAGAATCGATGCGATTGCACATATAATCAATGTTGTTAACACTGATAAACTGAATATACAATATTTACGCTTTGTATTTCGTGTTTTTATGGTTTTTTTTGATTTTGTTAAGCTTGAAACATCCGCCGATTCGGAATTTGATCCGGAATCTTGACGGGATGTTGCCCGACGGGTGTTTGAGTGTTCGGTTACATCTGGAAGGCCACCAAATCCTGTCGTCTGAAAAATAGAAAAAAAAGAAACGTTTTTTATAAAAGATTGAAATTCTTGAAGTAAGATCGAGTAAATCTAAAAGTAACAGGAGACTCCGGATACTAGGCTACTTTCGGTTTAAATTTACATTACTTTAGTAAGGGGTAGTCTATAAATTACGGGAGGTGATTTTTGCAAGATTTCATTTGAGGTAACTAATAATTTGGACTTATTGCCCCTCCTCTATTCCACTCGCCTTTTCCGCTTGTAGTGGACAAAAAACTACCAAAACGTGAATACTCACTCAACAAGAATTTCATTACGCTAAAAGTCGGCGTGTGCCTTTTTTGTAGTTCTATATTCTAAAGATCTTTTCGTGGGTCAGTGTTACTTGGCTCGTAAGCTGCAGCATTTGCTGAGTCATACGTTTGGCTGGATGGTGGCTGCTAAATAATCGAGGGGAACTATGCTACTTTCTGGAATTTTTTGTGTAGAATTTAGCCAGATCTTGAGGTCCCCATTTACACACAGGCCTCCGTCAGGCCGTGGCCTGGAAGTGTTCGCCTTGAGGTCAAGCATCACCACACACTCACCGGCCGGCAACTGTATGGGGCCTGCAGTTCAAGAAAACTTTCTCTGAATTTCTATTCATTCTCAACCTGGGTCCACCTTGCCATTCATCAGCTGATGAACGAATATAACGTCAGCGACCTCGCGACGATTAGGGAGAGAGCTTAAAGTTGAGCAATTTAAGTCTGCTCTCATAAGGCGGAAGAGTAAGTGGGTCATCTCACGGGAGGTGGCAGAGTGCATATCGGACCAACTTCTTTTGAGTCAATCCGACTCTTTCAACTTGGGAGGAGTAGTGTGGAGACCATATCTACCTGGGAGGCGTATTCAAGCAAAGGCCTAACTTAAGATACGTACAAGTGTTTAGCGATGAGGAGGTTGTTGAACTCTTTGGACCATCTTTTTATAAGTCCCAGGACTGAATTGTCCTTGGAGGAGATACAATTAAAGTGGGTGCAAAAATCCAATTTACTTTCTAACCTAACCCCTAGATCGATTACAGAGTTAGCGCGGGAGACCTTATCGAGAAAAATAGTCATAAATTATAACACCACAAAAATCCTACAAAAAATCATAATCTCACATTTACTAATATTAAGCCCAAGGTTGTTGTTGAAACACCAAGAATAGGTGTTTAGGTCTGCTTGCAAAAGTTTTCAATCCTCTATATTCCTTATGTGGCGATACAGTTTGATGTCATTAGCGTAACTAACATTTAGCAGGGTTACAATGTCGTCAATTAATAAAATAAAAAGGAGAGGGCCAATATGACTGCCTTGCGGGACAACAGAGGACACTTCAATGTTTCTAGACTTGGCTCCCGGAATAGAACCTGGTAAGTTCTGTCGGCTGTACGACTGGAACCACACCACAAGGGAATTCGGAAAGCCTGATTTCTTTAGATTAAGAACTATAATAGGGTGAGAGAGCTTGTCGAAAGGCTTACTGAAGTTGGAGTAAACACAGTCATTTCGGCAGCCAGTTGCAAAGTCTCGAAGTGTGTGTGAAGAGAACTCCAGTAAATTAGTGGTAGTGGAACGAGCTGCACGAAATCAACGAGCAGAATAAATACCTAATAGATTCGAAGAGTTTTGGTATACAGATAGCTTCGCAATAGGTCTTTAATTAGATATTTCGTTCTTACTACCTTTTTTTATAAACAGGGACTATAAGAGAGTTTTTCCATAAAGTTGGGAAGTACCCTGCAAATATGGATTTTTTAAATAAACACAGCAGAGGAGACAGAAGAGCCCCTGCACAGGTTTTTAGAGCAGCAGGAGGAATACCGTCAGAACGGGACGAGAAATCATGTGTAAGTTCATTAATATGTTTCAAAATTTCTTCCCTAGTTATAGAGATGAATAGTTGTGAGAGGAGATTTGAGGAAGAACAACGCGAGCATGTCGTAAATCTCGGATCTATTGGTATTGAAAAAGATCTCGTGTTGCATGGTGTTAGAGTAATTATTAGTATTTTCTTAGTGTTAATAAATTTAAAGAATGTTCTGGGGTCACCAGGTTGGATTTCCTATCATTAAGATTATTTTCAGTAAGGTTGTTAACATTGTCATCGTAAGATACCCACTGTACATTGGGTAAATTCTTCTTCTTCGGTTCTACAACCAGGATCCGGTCCTGGCCTCTCGCAACTAGAGTTGAGCCGGACTTACAAGAGGCTGTTCATTTGTCCCGTACACGATAGTAAATTGTACTGAGGCCTCAACTTTTTTAAATGTCCCGGTTCAAAAATAATGTACTACTGGGATATGAGCGTGTCTCGTGCGATTGTAAATTACGAAGGGGAGAGACATTTCTTACTTCTTTTGCGGCAGTATCCAATTTGAACTGCGCCGAGGTAAGATTGTAAACACGAACTGGAACACAATTTTCTTCTTTCTTTTGCGACAGTGAAATATCCAATTCGAATTACGGCGAGGTGAGATTGTAAACATGAACTGCAGACATTTTCTTACTGCTTTTGCCTGAGTGAAATATCCAATTTAAACCGAGCCCTGGTGAGATTGTAAATTTGAACTGGAGAGAAATCTCTTACATTTTTGGAGGTAGTGAAATTTTATACTAAAGAGACAATTCTTACACTTTTTGAGGGAGTGAAGTTTTGTACTCGAGAGATATTTCTTATATTTTTCGAGGGAGGAAAATTTTGTACTGAAGAGACAATTCTTACATTTTTCGAGGGAGTGAAATTTTGTACTCGAGAGATATTTCTTACATTTTTCGAGGGAGGAAAATTTTGTACTGAAGAGACAATTCTTACATTTTTCGAGGGAGTGAAATTTTGTACTCGAGAGATATTTCTTATATTTTTCGAGGGAGGAAAATTTTGTACTGAAGAGACAATTCTTACATTTTTCGATGGAGTGAAATTTTGTACTCGAGAGATATTTCTTACATTTTTCGAGGGAGGAAAATTTTGTACTGAAGAGACAATTCTTACATTTTTCGATGGAGTGAAATTTTGTACTCGAGAGATATTTCTTACATTTTTCGAGGGAGGAAAATTTTGTACTGAAGAGACAATTCTTACATTTTTCGAGGGAGTGAAATTTTGTACTCGAGAGATATTTCTTACATTTTTCGAGGGAGGAAAATTTTGTACTGAAGAGACAATTCTTACATTTTTCGAGGGAGTGAAATTTTGTACTCGAGAGATATTTCTTATATTTTTCGAGGGAGGAAAATTTTGTACTGAAGAGACAATTCTTACATTTTTCGAGGGAGTGAAATTTTGTACTCGAGAGATATTTCTTATATTTTTCGAGGGAGGAAAATTTTGTACTGAAGAGACAATTCTTACATTTTTCGAGGGAGTGAAATTTTGTACTCGAGAGATATTTCTTATATTTTTCGAGGGAGGAAAATTTTGTACTGAAGAGACAATTCTTACATTTTTCGATGGAGTGAAATTTTGTACTCGAGAGATATTTCTTACATTTTTCGAGGGAGGAAAATTTTGTACTGAAGAGACAATTCTTACATTTTTCGAGGGAGTGAAATTTTGTACTCGAGAGATATTTCTTACATTTTTCGAGGGAGGAAAATTTTGTACTGAAGAGACAATTCTTACATTTTTCGAGGGAGTGAAATTTTGTACTCGAGAGATATTTCTTATATTTTTCGAGGGAGGAAAATTTTGTACTGAAGAGACAATTCTTACATTTTTCGAGGGAGTGAAATTTTGTACTCGAGAGATATTTCTTACATTTTTCGAGGGAGGAAAATTTTGTACTGAAGAGACAATTCTTACATTTTTCGAGGGAGTGAAATTTTGTACTCGAGAGATATTTCTTATATTTTTCGAGGGAGGAAAATTTTGTACTGAAGAGACAATTCTTACATTTTTCGAGGGAGTGAAATTTTGTACTCGAGAGATATTTCTTATATTTTTCGAGGGAGGAAAATTTTGTACTGAAGAGACAATTCTTACATTTTTCGAGGGAGTGAAGTTTTGTACTCGAGAGATATTTCTTACATTTTTCGAGGGAGGAAAATTTTGTACTGAAGAGACAATTCTTACATTTTTCGAGGGAGTGAAATTTTGTACTCGAGAGATATTTCTTACATTTTTCGAAGGAGGAAAATTTTGTACTGAAGAGACAATTCTTACATTTTTCGAGGGAGTGAAATTTTGTACTCGAGAGATATTTCTTACATTTTTCGAGGGAGGAAAATTTTGTACCGAAGAGACAATTCTTACATTTTTCGAGGGAGTGAAATTTTGTACTCGAGAGATATTTCTTATATTTTTCAAGGGAGGAAAATTTTGTACTGAAGAGACAATTCTTACATTTTTCGAGGGAGTGAAGTTTTGTACTCGAGAGATATTTCTTACATTTTTCGAGGGAGGAAAATTTTGTACTGAAGAGACAATTCTTACATTTTTCGAGGGAGTGAAATTTTGTACTCGAGAGATATTTCTTATATTTTTCGAGGGAGGAAAATTTTGTACTGAAGAGACAATTCTTACATTTTTCGAGGGAGTGAAATTTTGTACTCGAGAGATATTTCTTACATTTTTCGAGGGAGGAAAATTTTGTACTGAAGAGACAATTCTTACATTTTTCGAGGGAGTGAAATTTTGTACTCGAGAGATATTTCTTATATTTTTCAAGGGAGGAAAATTTTGTACTGAAGAGACAATTCTTACATTTTTCGAGGGAGTGAAATTTTGTACTCGAGAGATATTTCTTACATTTTTCGATGGAGGAAAATTTTGTACTGAAGAGACAATTCTTACATTTTTCGATGGAGTGAAATTTTGTACTCGAGAGATATTTCTTATATTTTTCGAGGGAGGAAAATTTTGTACTGAAGAGACAATTCTTACATTTTTCGATGGAGTGAAATTTTGTACTCGAGAGATATTTCTTACATTTTTCGAGGGAGGAAAATTTTGTACTGAAGAGACAATTCTTACATTTTTCGAGGGAGTGAAATTTTGTACTCGAGAGATATTTCTTATATTTTTCGAGGGAGGAAAATTTTGTACTGAAGAGACAATTCTTACATTTTTCGAGGGAGTGAAATTTTGTACTCGAGAGATATTTCTTACATTTTTCGAGGGAGGAAAATTTTGTACTGAAGAGACAATTCTTACATTTTTCGAGGGAGTGAAATTTTGTACTCGAGAGATATTTCTTATATTTTTCGAGGGAGGAAAATTTTGTACTGAAGAGACAATTCTTACATTTTTCGATGGAGTGAAATTTTGTACTCGAGAGATATTTCTTACATTTTTCGAGGGAGGAAAATTTTGTACTGAAGAGACAATTCTTACATTTTTCGATGGAGTGAAATTTTGTACTCGAGAGATATTTCTTACATTTTTCGAGGGAGGAAAATTTTGTACTGAAGAGACAATTCTTACATTTTTCGAGGGAGTGAAATTTTGTACTCGAGAGATATTTCTTACATTTTTCGAGGGAGGAAAATTTTGTACTGAAGAGACAATTCTTACATTTTTCGAGGGAGTGAAATTTTGTACTCGAGAGATATTTCTTATATTTTTCGAGGGAGGAAAATTTTGTACTGAAGAGACAATTCTTACATTTTTCGAGGGAGTGAAATTTTGTACTCGAGAGATATTTCTTATATTTTTCGAGGGAGGAAAATTTTGTACTGAAGAGACAATTCTTACATTTTTCGAGGGAGTGAAATTTTGTACTCGAGAGATATTTCTTATATTTTTCGAGGGAGGAAAATTTTGTACTGAAGAGACAATTCTTACATTTTTCGATGGAGTGAAATTTTGTACTCGAGAGATATTTCTTACATTTTTCGAGGGAGGAAAATTTTGTACTGAAGAGACAATTCTTACATTTTTCGAGGGAGTGAAATTTTGTACTCGAGAGATATTTCTTACATTTTTCGAGGGAGGAAAATTTTGTACTGAAGAGACAATTCTTACATTTTTCGAGGGAGTGAAATTTTGTACTCGAGAGATATTTCTTATATTTTTCGAGGGAGGAAAATTTTGTACTGAAGAGACAATTCTTACATTTTTCGAGGGAGTGAAATTTTGTACTCGAGAGATATTTCTTACATTTTTCGAGGGAGGAAAATTTTGTACTGAAGAGACAATTCTTACATTTTTCGAGGGAGTGAAATTTTGTACTCGAGAGATATTTCTTATATTTTTCGAGGGAGGAAAATTTTGTACTGAAGAGACAATTCTTACATTTTTCGAGGGAGTGAAATTTTGTACTCGAGAGATATTTCTTATATTTTTCGAGGGAGGAAAATTTTGTACTGAAGAGACAATTCTTACATTTTTCGAGGGAGTGAAGTTTTGTACTCGAGAGATATTTCTTACATTTTTCGAGGGAGGAAAATTTTGTACTGAAGAGACAATTCTTACATTTTTCGAGGGAGTGAAATTTTGTACTCGAGAGATATTTCTTACATTTTTCGAAGGAGGAAAATTTTGTACTGAAGAGACAATTCTTACATTTTTCGAGGGAGTGAAATTTTGTACTCGAGAGATATTTCTTACATTTTTCGAGGGAGGAAAATTTTGTACCGAAGAGACAATTCTTACATTTTTCGAGGGAGTGAAATTTTGTACTCGAGAGATATTTCTTATATTTTTCAAGGGAGGAAAATTTTGTACTGAAGAGACAATTCTTACATTTTTCGAGGGAGTGAAGTTTTGTACTCGAGAGATATTTCTTACATTTTTCGAGGGAGGAAAATTTTGTACTGAAGAGACAATTCTTACATTTTTCGAGGGAGTGAAATTTTGTACTCGAGAGATATTTCTTATATTTTTCGAGGGAGGAAAATTTTGTACTGAAGAGACAATTCTTACATTTTTCGAGGGAGTGAAATTTTGTACTCGAGAGATATTTCTTACATTTTTCGAGGGAGGAAAATTTTGTACTGAAGAGACAATTCTTACATTTTTCGAGGGAGTGAAATTTTGTACTCGAGAGATATTTCTTATATTTTTCAAGGGAGGAAAATTTTGTACTGAAGAGACAATTCTTACATTTTTCGAGGGAGTGAAATTTTGTACTCGAGAGATATTTCTTACATTTTTCGATGGAGGAAAATTTTGTACTGAAGAGAC
The DNA here is from genome assembly GCA_949987705.1 of Thereva unica. Lineage (NCBI taxonomy): Eukaryota > Metazoa > Arthropoda > Insecta > Diptera > Therevidae > Thereva > Thereva unica. Next base: position 196,314 of record CATLJY010000686.1, read on the forward strand.
AATTCTTACATTTTTCGATGGAGTGAAATTTTGTACTCGAGAGATATTTCTTATATTTTTCGAGGGAGGAAAATTTTGTACTGAAGAGACAATTCTTACATTTTTCGAGGGAGTGAAATTTTGTACTCGAGAGATATTTCTTACATTTTTCGAGGGAGGAAAATATTGTACTGAAGAGACAATTCTTACATTTTTCGAGGGAGTGAAATTTTGTACTCGAGAGATATTTCTTACATTTTTCGAGGGAGGAAAATTTTGTACTGAAGAGACAATTCTTACATTTTTCGATGGAGTGAAATTTTGTACTCGAGAGATATTTCTTACATTTTTCGAGGGAGTGAAATTTTGTACTCGAGAGATATTTCTTATATTTTTCGAGTGAGGTAAATTTTGTACTGAAAAGACAATTCATACACTTTTCGGGGGAGGTAAATTTTGTATTGAGGAGACAATTCTTACATTTGTCTAGGGAGTAAAATTTGTACTCGAGAGACATTTCTTACTTCTTTTTAGGCGAGGTGCGATTGTAAAATAGAAATATACTTTTTGCAGGCTTGGCTTGCATACCTACTCTGGGTCAGTTTAATGCATAAGAGATTCAGACCCGTGATTTTGAAGCCATGCCAGTATCTACAACTAAACCATTGCCTCCGCTTTCGCAGCTAGGAGTCTAGTATTTGGGAAGACTTTGAAAAGCAGGTGTGTGACATAATAAAAACCCCAAATTAAACAACTGAAGCCATAGTTAAATATCTTGTAGAACCACTGTTGCTAAGATTCAAAGACCCAGCAAAGCGGTGGTATTCCAGAAAAGGTCAATATCCTAGACACTGTCGAACTAAGACTGTGCAGCGTTGCAAATTTTGTGCCGTCTGAACTCCTCTTTTCTAAAGCGGGTCAAGTTTTTTTTTTTTTTTATGTGACAGTGCTAAGCTCAGGAGTCACCCTTTGTACTACTAGTCCGTCATGTCATTTGTCAAGTCATGGTGCAATGTCTAGCAGTAAGCTTAGTACGGGGGAGGGGTTGGGGGTATAGGTTAAGGGTTAAAAGGTACGGGGGGGTATTGAAGAAGGTGGTGATGAACCCTGCGTTTGAACTCTTGGATGTTGTAGGAGCTCGGAAATACTGACTGCGAGAGATTATTCCACAGTCGAGTTGTTCTATTTACAAACGAATTCATATCTTGTTGAGTGCGTGAAAGGGGTAGTTGCAGGTGAAGGGAATGAGACGAGTGGGCTAATCTGGTGTTGCGGGTATAAGATTGCCGTGGAGGCAGGAGAGCGTTTAACTCGGAGGAACAGTCACTATGATAGTAGCGATAAAATTTTGTCAGTGCTGCTACATTCCTACGGTGGCTGAGGGGGTCGATGGTGGAGCAAGCGGTGTCGTCACCAATTAATTTAAGGGCCTTTTTTTGGACCTTATCCTTCCTCTTTTGTTCCGATCGAGTCACACTTACGAGTCACACTTCGTGAAGTACATGAACCTTATCTACCCGCAAGTTCTGGGAGAAAGAAGAAATAGGTTAAGTGGCAACAAAGTGTCACAAATCTCTATCTATAACAAATAAAATATTTGCGTGTTATTTTCAATTTTAGGGAGTTTCGTTTTAAATCTGTAAATATATTTTTCCTTTTACAGTTTACAAAAATTTTGAAGAATATTTTGGTAATTAACATTCATAGGCACCATAATTAATATTCCTATTCATTCATTCATCATTTATCGTATCCCTTCTTTCGCAACGCAACGCAATAGATAGATCTACCCGCATCACAACATTACAATACAATGGCACCTCGCCTCATTTGAAGTGCGACCTTGTAGTGGTTCAAAAGGAAAAAGAGGCCATTTTATTAAGAGGGGTCATTTTATTATCGTGTCCTACCCAACATTACTCGCAACTGTTCTCTCCACCGATCCCAATTCTGAGCCGATGTCATCGAGTTTAGCATTCCTGAGCTCTGTGCGTCCTGGTCTAGGCCATTCTTCCAGCGGAAGCTGGGTCTCCCTCGCTGTCGCACCCCATAGGTCTTATCGAACTTTCCGAGCAGGCTCATTTTCACTCACACGAGCTAGATGCCCTGCCCACTGGAACCTACCGAACTTTCTTCACAACATTTATGTCGCGATAGCGCTCGTAGATCTCGTCATTGTAGAGTCTCCGCAATCGTCCTTCCTCACATACGGGGCCAACATCTTCCAAAGTATTTTTCTCTCGAACACAGCCAAAGGTTTGGGTGCTTTTTGCTAAGCACCCACGTTTCGGATGCATATGTGAGAACCGGTAAGACCGTCGTTTTATATAGTAAAAGTTTAGACGTTATGGTTAGATGCTTGGATTTAAAGAGCCTTGACAGACTACAGTAGGCTTTGTTGGCTTTTAGCAGTCGTGCGAGTATTTCTGGTTCCATGCCATTGTCGACTGCTACTATTGACCCAAGGTAGGTAAATGATTTTACCACGTCATACTCGTGTTCCTCTACCTTGATTGTGGGACCAATGTTAGGTGTTCTTGTAGACGAGGCCACCATGTACTTTGTTTTGCTTTTGTTAATGTGCAGTCCCAGATTTCCTGCCGCTTGCTCAATCGGCCAATTGGGTAAATTAAATTCTCCTAAAAATAGGAACTCGCCGTTAGAGCTCATCATATCCCGGATATGATTAGTACAAGAGATTAAGATATAATAGAGGTTTTACCTATCGTCAAGAGTACGGAACATATCTGGCCGAATATAACAGCAACTCACAAAAATTTTAAGAGTAAGAATCTCATTGTCCAAAGAGTTGGAAAACCTAGGAAGCGTTAATAAACAACAATTGAGAAGATAACTACAGGCAAGTAGTACATCACCTCCGCGAGCCGCCGAATCAATATATCTATCCCTCCGAAAAACTTGGAAGGAGATATCGAAAAGTTCGTCATTAAGGACCCCACTGTGTAACTATGTTTCAGTGAAAGCGATTATATCGAAATCACTAGATGAAGTTGACAGAAACATATCATGGGTTTCAGGACCGGCGCTTAATTTGTTTGCGCTCGGTGCAGTATGCCATATTGCGCCCCCATCTTCAATTTTTTATAGCAGTGAAGGGCAATGGAAAAAGATACAAACACTCTGTGAAGTTCTTTTAATATATGAAAACTAGCTGGGACCCGGTGCGCCTACGCTGCACCCATAAGTCAATAGTAAACAATAAAAACCATCCACTGACTTAATATTTTTCGAGATATGAATTTTACACAGATGAAATGCCTCAAAGAACATGGGTCTTGCGTCGGCCGCCATGAATCGGTATATTGAGTCTACTACATTGCTTATTGTATTCTACTTATCATACCCTTCAATTTGATACCCATGTTGAGGGGGTTGTGAAGAAAGTGGTAATCCGGCCTCTTTAGACGGCCGCCATAGATCTAAAGATATATTTTGTATACTACATTGCTTATTGTATTCTACTTATCATACCCTTTCATTTGATACCCATGTTGAGGTGGTTGTGAAGAAAGTGGTAATTCGGCCTCTTGAGACAGCCGCCATGGATCTAAAGATATATTTTGTATACTACATTGCTTATTGTATTCTACTTATCATACCCTTTCATTCGATACCCATGTCGAGGTGGTTGTGAAGAAAGTGGTACCCCGCCCTCTTGAGACGGCCGCCATGGATCTAAAGATATATTTTGTATACTACATTGCTTATTGTATTGTACTTAACATACCCTTTCATTTGATACCCATGTCGAGGTGGTTGTGAAGAAAGTGGTACACCGCCCTCTTGAGACTGCCGCAATGGATCTAAAGATATATTTTGTATACTACATTGCTTATTGTATTCTCCTTAACATACCCTTTCATTTGATACCCATGTTGAGGTGGTTGTGAAGAAAGTGGTAATCCGGCCTCTTGAGACGGCCGCCATGGATCTAAAGATATATTTTGTATACTACATTGCTTATTGTATTCTACTTATCATACCCTTTCATTTGATACCCATGTCGAGGTGGTTGTGAAGAAAGTGGTACCCCGCCCTCTTGAGACGGCCGCCATGGATCTAAAGATATATTTTGTATACTACATTGCTTATTGTATTCTACTTATCATACCCTTTCATTTGATACCCATGTTGAGGTGGTTGTGAAGAAAGTGGTAATCCGGCCTCTTGAGACGGCCGCCATGGATCTAAAGATATATTTTGTATACTACATTGCTTATTGTATTCTACTTATCATACCCTTTCATTTGATACCCATGTCGAGGTGGTTGTGAAGAAAGTGGTACCCCGCCCTCTTGAGACGGCCGCCATGGATCTAAAGATATATTTTGTATACTACATTGCTTATTGTATTCTACTTATCATACCCTTTCATTTGATACCCATGTCGAGGTGGTTGTGAAGAAAGTGGTACACCGCCCTCTTGAGACGGCCGCCATGGATCTAAAGATATATTTTGTATACTACATTGCTTATTGTATTCTACTTATCATACCCTTTCATTTGATACCCATGTCGAGGTGGTTGTGAAGAAAGTGGTACACCGCCCTCTTGAGACGGCCGCCATGGATCTAAAGATATATTTTGTATACTACATTGCTTATTGTATTCTACTTATCATACCCTTTCATTTGATACCCATGTCGAGGTGGTTGTGAAGAAAGTGGTACCCCGCCCTCTTGAGACGGCCGCCATGGATCTAAAGATATATTTTGTATACTACATTGCTTATTGTATTCTACTTATCATACCCTTTCATTTGATACCCATGTTGAGGTGGTTGTGAAGAAAGTGGTAATCCGGCCTCTTGAGACGGCCGCCATGGATCTAAAGATATATTTTGTATACTACATTGCTTATTGTATTCTACTTATCATACCCTTTCATTTGATACCCATGTCGAGGTGGTTGTGAAGAAAGTGGTACCCCGCCCTCTTGAGACGGCCGCCATGGATCTAAAGATATATTTTGTATACTACATTGCTTATTGTATTCTACTTATCATACCCTTTCATTTGATACCCATGTCGAGGTGGTTGTGAAGAAAGTGGTACACCGCCCTCTTGAGACGGCCGCCATGGATCTAAAGATATATTTTGTATACTACATTGCTTATTGTATTCTACTTATCATACCCTTTCATTTGATACCCATGTCGAGGTGGTTGTGAAGAAAGTGGTACACCGCCCTCTTGAGACGGCCGCCATGGATCTAAAGATATATTTTGTATACTACATTGCTTATTGTATTCTACTTATCATACCCTTTCATTTGATACCCATGTCGAGGTGGTTGTGAAGAAAGTGGTACACCGCCCTCTTGAGACGGCCGCCATGGATCTAAAGATATATTTTGTATACTACATTGCTTATTATATTCTACTTAACATACCCTTTCATTTGATACCCATGTTGAGGTGGTTGTGAAGAAAGTGGTAATCCGGCCTCTTGAGACGGCCGCCATGGATCTAAAGATATATTTTGTATACTACATTGCTTATTGTATTCTACTTATCATACCCTTTCATTTGATACCCATGTCGAGGTGGTTGTGAAGAAAGTGGTACCCCGCCCTCTTGAGACGGCCGCCATGGATCTAAAGATATATTTTGTATACTACATTGCTTATTGTATTCTACTTATCATACCCTTTCATTTGATACCCATGTCGAGGTGGTTGTGAAGAAAGTGGTACACCGCCCTCTTGAGACGGCCGCAATGGATCATTTTAGTTTCAATAGCGTCATGGCCTACCTATTGTTTGACAGCTGCGTAAATTTGAAATTTTCATTAAATGTAATGATTCAATTTAATGACAATTTTACATTTGTCAAACAATAGGTAGGCCATGAAGCTATTGAAACTAAAATGAAGTGAAAATTCCTAAAATTACCATTTTTGTTTGGATTTTGCAGCTGTTTTTTTGGTTAAAGGTATAAAAAATAGCCTACGACCTATTCTCAGACCTACCAAATATACACAAAAAATTTCATGCAAATTGGTCAACCCGTTTCGGAGGAGTAAGGTAACAAACACTGTGACACGAGATTTTTATAGATATAGATGAAGACAAAGGAAAATTTTTTCAATTTTATTGTCGAAGTTTTAATTTTTTTTTCTCAAAACTTGAATTTAAGAAATTGCACCCGGTGTAAGTGCAGCATTTGCACATATGATAGCCTGTGTCCAATCAGGATTTGCTTCAGGATCTTGCTTTTGTGCTCAGTATGACGCTTTCGCTTTAACTTCACAGAACTCTCCAGCTAATGCTGCTTCTTCAACCTTCTTATTGCTTCTAGTAGATGTCCTTCAGACCCATTGCCACAATTCTTCACACATCTACCCTCCCCATCATCTGCTCCAGGATGTTCTTCAGTGTACTTCCCTAGCTGTTTCAAGCAGAATCCTGGGATCCGCAAATCTATAGACCATAAAAAAGGTCCCTATGTCGTTGTCCTTGCCTTCCCATTTCAAGATATAATCCGTGGTCACTGAACTGCATGTTTCCACTGTATAATTTTGCATAAAATAAAAACCTTGGCAGCCTTTCTGGACAAAAAAGGCGTTTTCAACAACTTCAGAGCAGAGGCGTTCCAAGTGTCTCTCGCCGAATTATTGATCTATAATAGTGCGACTAGTATGAACTGCAAATCAAGAACTATGGCACCGTGCCGGCCAAGAAATTATAGGCGTCGAAAACAGGCGAACGAAATGGAGTTGATTCGCCACACTTTGCAAAGGGCAATGTAAAAAGACAGAAACACCCTGTGCAGTTCCTTTAATATATGAAAATGAAGGCACGGGAACACTTTCCCAGTTTTTTTAAAGTGCCGCGTCCAATTGCGCCCGGTGCAAGTGCACCACTTGCACCTATGAAAGCGCCGCCCCTGATGGGTTTTGGCGTTTGGTAATCGAGGGAAAGCATCTAAAGTTTTTTGAAACCTGTAGAGTGTCGGGAGTACCATGCACACGTGGGCGGGGAACAAAACTTTGAGAAAGATTTTTGAAAGCACCGGGAGGCCAGAACGTGGGATCCAAAAGCTTTTCAGCAGTATTGACCGGTGCAGTTAGAACAAAAGACGCGACCGGTTTGGAAGTGTGGCTGATCTTCCAAGGGTGGGTTAAGGGTGGCTTCCGGGGATGTTATGAGCTTGAGATTTTTTGTGGTAGTTCTTAACATCACTCTTAACTAGCAACAGGGTCTAAAGCCTCTAACTATATTTTCAAAAATAGTCATTTATGGGAGGTGAGTTGATAATTTCCGAAACCTCCACTGTTGGTCCGTTATCAAAAAATAATTATTAACTTATTTTTAACATCTTAACAGCCTATTTAAAATTTGTTTTTTTTTTTCTGAAATCCTTCGATCGGCTCATTCTTTAACTACCTCGGACGTAGTTTCAGGGACAAACGCGAAATAAAAATACTTTGTGGCTTGGGAACAGTGGCGTATTTGCCCTAGGGCCACAGGGGCCATGGCGCGTGGCGATAGGTTGCGAGGGGCGGCTTACGGAATCAGCCTTTAATAATATTTACTTAATACGCTGAGAGAAAATAACTTTTTGGGGCAAAATTTAAACGATACGCGATGGTCAGCTGCTAGGGACGATGCCTGTGCCAGTCTTAACAAACGTTGGAACGAAATAGTACCGGCCCTTGAAGTAATAAAAGCGACGCGCTTCACCAAAAAGCTTATATAGTTTCCAAAATTTTTAAAAGTTCCGACACAGATGTAGAGCTCGTTTCCAGATTTTACGAGTCACTAATCACTTTCATAGAGAACAAACAGGAATCTTTTGATGCTATTGAGGAGGCTGGTAAGAAAATATACACAGAAGATCTCAGAAGCGATCACAAGAGATAGAACCCAGTAGGAATTCTAGGAAGGCCTTACCCATGGAGCACTGAAATAAGTACTCATCTGGTAAGGGGTACCCCTTATTTTCTTGGTGCTAGATGAGCCCTTATATAACCCATTACAAGAGAAGGCAGATGGTAAGGTGTAGTCCAGAATTATACCCAAACAAGTGAGAATCTGCCCGATGACTCAAGGGAGCTTTCCTGGAGTTTTCATAAATTTTATAGAAAAAAAGAAAACGGGCAATTATATTCGTCGACATAAAATGCGACATTAGCATACTCAATAGCCCGGATCTCCTTCGATACGGAGGACAAGCAGCTTTAGAAGAGGTTAGAATTTAGTTGAGGGACTGCTTAGGTAAAGCCACTCTCGGGCTTGGAAAGAAAAGGCATTTGTAAAAGATGAACAAAATAAAAGCATTTCGATATCGGATCACATATTCACAGGCGCCCATGAATATTTCTTTTTGCAATGTTCCATTTGCTGCCTTACTATACCCCTTACAGATGAGCAGTTCTATAAGTACTCTAAGGTAAATACTAAAGTAAGGCCTTACCTCCTACGAGATCGTGTGTTTCTGTAAGGGGTGTGGTAAGGCCTACCCCTTACCAGTAAGTGCTGATTTCAGTACTTCTGTAAGCTTACCGGTCCTACTGGGAAGAAGAAAAGAAACCATATGTGTGAGAGAGTATTGTTACAAGGGTCGAAGGCGACCTTTTAATTCCTTATTTATTTATAACCATCTATCGGGAAAATTTTGTACTACGTGCACAACAGACGCATAGCCAATCATATTACGACTCGTGCGCATAGATTTTGACGTTCCCCGTTAATTGGAGAGCCAAAAAAAGTGCTAAAAAGGTCATTAATTTTGCAAAATTGGTACCCGCTGTGCAGCTCGAAAATGCACAATTTGTCGCCCGAAAAATCGAATAAATACATTTTGGCTTGAAACGAACATTGGCAACATTATAAGACGACATTACTGATTTGGAGCTTTATATGGCAGGCACTACGGCGACGGGGACTGCCTGATAAAATAATAGAATTGATAAAAGCCCTATATAACAATTCCAAATGCAGAGTTCTCCATAATGGAAAATTATCCGACAGCTTCGAGGTGAGCTCAGGAGTACGACAAGGATTCCTACTCTCGCCTTTACTATTTCTTATAGTAATAAATGACATCCTTGTCGGCGCTCTAGATAGTAGAACAGGCGGCATACAATGGGGTTTGTTAGACCGCCTTAAGGATCTCGACTACGCAGATGATATCTGTTTGCTGGCCCACAGACACCAGGACCTCAAAAACATGATCAACAATTTGGCAACAGAAAGTAGTCCAGCAGGCTTAAGGCTAAATCCAACTAAAACTAAAGAAATGCGGATAAATGCAAACACCATTGAACGGACTGCGCTGAATAACCGTGACGTGGAACTGGTCGATAAATTCTGCTACCTCGGTAGTATTATTACCGAAAATGGCGGTGCAGAAGAAGATGTCAGTTCCAGAATAAATAAAGCACGAGGCGCATATGCATGCCTGTTCCGCATATGGAGATCAACGGAGATCTCAACTAACACCAAATTGCGGCTGTTCAACTCCAACGTGAAGGCAGTACTTTTGTATGGTTGCGAAACATGGAAAGTCACCCAATTCATCACAGGGCGCCTACAAGTCTTCGTCAACAGATGCCTGCGTCGTATCCTAAAAATCCGCTGGCAGGATAGAATTTCAAACGAAAAACTATGGCGCCGTGCCGGCCAAGAAAGGATAGACGACCAAATCAGACGAAGGAAATGGAATTGGGTTGGCCACACCTTGCGACACGAAAACGAAAATCTAGCCAAACAGGCCCTCGACTGGAATCCGCAAGGATCCCGTCGAGTTGGAAGACCTAGGACAACGTGGAGGAGAACCCTACTAGCAGAAGCCGCAACAACTGGGAGATCCTGGTCGGAGCTGAGAGCTGTCGCGCAAAACAGAGTCCGCTGGAGGGCAACTGTTTCCGCCCTATGTCCCATGAGGGATTAAAGGAGCACAATGATGATGATGATTACTGATTTGATCCTGAAAAGGGCAGTTGCTGCTTCCCATTTTCGTGTTTCGTCATTTCATGTTTTAGCAGCTGGTCATACCGCCCGCACCGGCAATACAAAAATTTTCATATTATATTAATGCGAGGTTAACAATTCACTGTAACGCTTCTTTATAAACGACACTCGATGTTTCACTTGTAAACAACGTTTACAACGTTTGTACCATTACAAATTTAAGTCGACTTAACTTAGTTGATATTTTGTAAATCGTCATAAATGTCGCTCATCATAATTTCCGTGTCTATTATGAAATTTTAAATAGCAGCCAGCAGCTAATCCTAATCTGTCTAATCCGGTAGTCGGACACGATAGTCGGTAATGAAAATCGGATTTGATAGTCATATCCGCCTGAAATATGGCCGCAAAAGTACTGAATCTTCCAGTGAAAGTCCCATCGCAATACAGAAAGACAACAATTTTAAAAATAGGTTTTGTACAGACAGACATTCCAATTATCTATATCTATAAAAATCTCGTGTCACAGTGTTTGTTACCTTACTCCTCCGAAACGGGTTGACCAATTTGCATGAAATTTTTTGTGTATATTTGGTAGGTCTGAGAATAGGTCGTAGGCTATTTTTTATACCTTTAACCAAAAAAACAGCTGCAAAATCCAAACAAAAATGGTAATTTTAGGAATTTTCACTTCATTTTAGTTTCAATAGCTTCATGGCCTACCTATTGTTTGACAAATGTAAAATTGTCATTAAATTGAATCATTACATTTAATGAAAATTTCAAATTTACGCAGCTGTCAAACAATAGGTAGGCCATGACGCTATTGAAACTAAAATGATCCATTGCGGCCGTCTCAAGAGGGCGGTGTACCACTTTCTTCACAACCACCTCGACATGGGTATCAAATGAAAGGGTATGATAAGTAGAATACAATAAGCAATGTAGTATACAAAATATATCTTTAGATCCATGGCGGCCGTCTCAAGAGGGCGGGGTACCACTTTCTTCACAACCACCTCGACATGGGTATCAAATGAAAGGGTATGATAAGTAGAATACAATAAGCAATGTAGTATACAAAATATATCTTTAGATCCATGGCGGCCGTCTCAAGAGGCCGGATTACCACTTTCTTCACAACCACCTCAACATGGGTATCAAATGAAAGGGTATGTTAAGTAGAATATAATAAGCAATGTAGTATACAAAATATATCTTTAGATCCATGGCGGCCGTCTCAAGAGGGCGGTGTACCACTTTCTTCACAACCACCTCGACATGGGTATCAAATGAAAGGGTATGATAAGTAGAATACAATAAGCAATGTAGTATACAAAATATATCTTTAGATCCATGGCGGCCGTCTCAAGAGGGCGGTGTACCACTTTCTTCACAACCACCTCGACATGGGTATCAAATGAAAGGGTATGATAAGTAGAATACAATAAGCAATGTAGTATACAAAATATATCTTTAGATCCATGGCGGCCGTCTCAAGAGGGCGGTGTACCACTTTCTTCACAACCACCTCGACATGGGTATCAAATGAAAGGGTATGATAAGTAGAATACAATAAGCAATGTAGTATACAAAATATATCTTTAGATCCATGGCGGCCGTCTCAAGAGGGCGGGGTACCACTTTCTTCACAACCACCTCGACATGGGTATCAAATGAAAGGGTATGATAAGTAGAATACAATAAGCAATGTAGTATACAAAATATATCTTTAGATCCATGGCGGCCGTCTCAAGAGGCCGGATTACCACTTTCTTCACAACCACCTCAACATGGGTATCAAATGAAAGGGTATGATAAGTAGAATACAATAAGCAATGTAGTATACAAAATATATCTTTAGATCCATGGCGGCCGTCTCAAGAGGGCGGGGTACCACTTTCTTCACAACCACCTCGACATGGGTATCAAATGAAAGGGTATGATAAGTAGAATACAATAAGCAATGTAGTATACAAAATATATCTTTAGATCCATGGCGGCCGTCTCAAGAGGGCGGTGTACCACTTTCTTCACAACCACCTCGACATGGGTATCAAATGAAAGGGTATGATAAGTAGAATACAATAAGCAATGTAGTATACAAAATATATCTTTAGATCCATGGCGGCCGTCTCAAGAGGGCGGTGTACCACTTTCTTCACAACCACCTCGACATGGGTATCAAATGAAAGGGTATGATAAGTAGAATACAATAAGCAATGTAGTATACAAAATATATCTTTAGATCCATGGCGGCCGTCTCAAGAGGGCGGGGTACCACTTTCTTCACAACCACCTCGACATGGGTATCAAATGAAAGGGTATGATAAGTAGAATACAATAAGCAATGTAGTATACAAAATATATCTTTAGATCCATGGCGGCCGTCTCAAGAGGCCGGATTACCACTTTCTTCACAACCACCTCAACATGGGTATCAAATGAAAGGGTATGATAAGTAGAATACAATAAGCAATGTAGTATACAAAATATATCTTTAGATCCATGGCGGCCGTCTCAAGAGGGCGGGGTACCACTTTCTTCACAACCACCTCGACATGGGTATCAAATGAAAGGGTATGATAAGTAGAATACAATAAGCAATGTAGTATACAAAATATATCTTTAGATCCATGGCGGCCGTCTCAAGAGGCCGGATTACCACTTTCTTCACAACCACCTCAACATGGGTATCAAATGAAAGGGTATGTTAAGGAGAATACAATAAGCAATGTAGTATACAAAATATATCTTTAGATCCATTGCGGCAGTCTCAAGAGGGCGGTGTACCACTTTCTTCACAACCACCTCGACATGGGTATCAAATGAAAGGGTATGTTAAGTACAATACAATAAGCAATGTAGTATACAAAATATATCTTTAGATCCATGGCGGCCGTCTCAAGAGGGCGGGGTACCACTTTCTTCACAACCACCTCGACATGGGTATCGAATGAAAGGGTATGATAAGTAGAATACAATAAGCAATGTAGTATACAAAATATATCTTTAGATCCATGGCGGCTGTCTCAAGAGGCCGAATTACCACTTTCTTCACAACCACCTCAACATGGGTATCAAATGAAAGGGTATGATAAGTAGAATACAATAAGCAATGTAGTATACAAAATATATCTTTAGATCTATGGCGGCCGTCTAAAGAGGCCGGATTACCACTTTCTTCACAACCCCCTCAACATGGGTATCAAATTGAAGGGTATGATAAGTAGAATACAATAAGCAATGTAGTAGACTCAATATACCGATTCATGGCGGCCGACGCAAGACCCATGTTCTTTGAGGCATTTCATCTGTGTAAAATTCATATCTCGAAAAATATTAAGTCAGTGGATGGTTTTTATTGTTTACTATTGACTTATGGGTGCAGCGTAGGCGCACCGGGTCCCAGCTAGTATTTATATAGATAGATCGATAATCATATGAACTTAGAAAAAAACAATGATATTTTGAAATCGCAGACAGACACGCTTTTTATCTATATCTATAAAAATCTCGTGTCACAGTGTTTGTTACCTTACTCCTCCGAAACGGGTTGACCAATTTGCATGAAATTTTTTGTGTATATTTGGTAGGTCTGAGAATAGGTCGTAGGCTATTTTTTATACCTTTAACCAAAAAAACAGCTGCAAAATCCAAACAAAAATGGTAATTTTAGGAATTTTCACTTCATTTTAGTTTCAATAGCTTCATGGCCTACCTATTGTTTGACAAATGTAAAATTGTCATTAAATTGAATCATTACATTTAATGAAAATTTCAAATTTACGCAGCTGTCAAACAATAGGTAGGCCATGACGCTATTGAAACTAAAATGATCCATTGCGGCCGTCTCAAGAGGGCGGTGTACCACTTTCTTCACAACCACCTCGACATGGGTATCAAATGAAAGGGTATGATAAGTAGAATACAATAAGCAATGTAGTATACAAAATATATCTTTAGATCCATGGCGGCCGTCTCAAGAGGGCGGGGTACCACTTTCTTCACAACCACCTCGACATGGGTATCAAATGAAAGGGTATGATAAGTAGAATACAATAAGCAATGTAGTATACAAAATATATCTTTAGATCCATGGCGGCCGTCTCAAGAGGCCGGATTACCACTTTCTTCACAACCACCTCAACATGGGTATCAAATGAAAGGGTATGTTAAGTAGAATATAATAAGCAATGTAGTATACAAAATATATCTTTAGATCCATGGCGGCCGTCTCAAGAGGGCGGTGTACCACTTTCTTCACAACCACCTCGACATGGGTATCAAATGAAAGGGTATGATAAGTAGAATACAATAAGCAATGTAGTATACAAAATATATCTTTAGATCCATGGCGGCCGTCTCAAGAGGGCGGTGTACCACTTTCTTCACAACCACCTCGACATGGGTATCAAATGAAAGGGTATGATAAGTAGAATACAATAAGCAATGTAGTATACAAAATATATCTTTAGATCCATGGCGGCCGTCTCAAGAGGGCGGTGTACCACTTTCTTCACAACCACCTCGACATGGGTATCAAATGAAAGGGTATGATAAGTAGAATACAATAAGCAATGTAGTATACAAAATATATCTTTAGATCCATGGCGGCCGTCTCAAGAGGGCGGGGTACCACTTTCTTCACAACCACCTCGACATGGGTATCAAATGAAAGGGTATGATAAGTAGAATACAATAAGCAATGTAGTATACAAAATATATCTTTAGATCCATGGCGGCCGTCTCAAGAGGCCGGATTACCACTTTCTTCACAACCACCTCAACATGGGTATCAAATGAAAGGGTATGATAAGTAGAATACAATAAGCAATGTAGTATACAAAATATATCTTTAGATCCATGGCGGCCGTCTCAAGAGGGCGGGGTACCACTTTCTTCACAACCACCTCGACATGGGTATCAAATGAAAGGGTTATGATAAGTAGAATACAATAAGCAATGTAGTATACAAAATATATCTTTAGATCCATGGCGGCCGTCTCAAGAGGGCGGTGTACCACTTTCTTCACAACCACCTCGACATGGGTATCAAATGAAAGGGTATGATAAGTAGAATACAATAAGCAATGTAGTATACAAAATATATCTTTAGATCCATGGCGGCCGTCTCAAGAGGGCGGTGTACCACTTTCTTCACAACCACCTCGACATGGGTATCAAATGAAAGGGTATGATAAGTAGAATACAATAAGCAATGTAGTATACAAAATATATCTTTAGATCCATGGCGGCCGTCTCAAGAGGGCGGGGTACCACTTTCTTCACAACCACCTCGACATGGGTATCAAATGAAAGGGTATGATAAGTAGAATACAATAAGCAATGTAGTATACAAAATATATCTTTAGATCCATGGCGGCCGTCTCAAGAGGCCGGATTACCACTTTCTTCACAACCACCTCAACATGGGTATCAAATGAAAGGGTATGATAAGTAGAATACAATAAGCAATGTAGTATACAAAATATATCTTTAGATCCATGGCGGCCGTCTCAAGAGGGCGGGGTACCACTTTCTTCACAACCACCTCGACATGGGTATCAAATGAAAGGGTATGATAAGTAGAATACAATAAGCAATGTAGTATACAAAATATATCTTTAGATCCATGGCGGCCGTCTCAAGAGGCCGGATTACCACTTTCTTCACAACCACCTCAACATGGGTATCAAATGAAAGGGTATGTTAAGGAGAATACAATAAGCAATGTAGTATACAAAATATATCTTTAGATCCATTGCGGCAGTCTCAAGAGGGCGGTGTACCACTTTCTTCACAACCACCTCGACATGGGTATCAAATGAAAGGGTATGTTAAGTACAATACAATAAGCAATGTAGTATACAAAATATATCTTTAAATCCATGGCGGCCGTCTCAAGAGGGCGGGGTACCACTTTCTTCACAACCACCTCGACATGGGTATCGAATGAAAGGGTATGATAAGTAGAATACAATAAGCAATGTAGTATACAAAATATATCTTTAGATCCATGGCGGCTGTCTCAAGAGGCCGAATTACCACTTTCTTCACAACCACCTCAACATGGGTATCAAATGAAAGGGTATGATAAGTAGAATACAATAAGCAATGTAGTATACAAAATATATCTTTAGATCTATGGCGGCCGTCTAAAGAGGCCGGATTACCACTTTCTTCACAACCCCCTCAACATGGGTATCAAATTGAAGGGTATGATAAGTAGAATACAATAAGCAATGTAGTAGACTCAATATACCGATTCATGGCGGCCGACGCAAGACCCATGTTCTTTGAGGCATTTCATCTGTGTAAAATTCATATCTCGAAAAATATTAAGTCAGTGGATGGTTTTTATTGTTTACTATTGACTTATGGGTGCAGCGTAGGCGCACCGGGTCCCAGCTAGTATTTATATAGATAGATTGGAATGATGCCACTCAGGTAATAGCATTCTGCTTGTCATATCCTTTCGTTTGATACCTATATCAAGTGGGTTGTAACGAAAAAGTTAATCCGCCATTTTGTGATGGTTGTGATGGATGAATTTGGAATGACATAAAATAGGTAATTGTACTGTACTTATCAGCCCCTTTCATTTGATACCCATGTCAGGGGTCGGGGGCGCAATTGCGAAATTCGGCCGCCATCTTGGAATCGCCAACTTGATTTTTTTCAAAATGGTCAGACTGCATTGTTATTGTTTACTTGCAAAAGTATGTACAAAGATACAGGGGCCGGGTCACGTAACTCGACAACGAAAATTTTTTTTCGTTTCGCGTTCACGTAGCTCGAAAAAATTGCAAATTTTCGTTTGTTGACTCGAAAGCTCTTATGTTATCGAACACTTGTATTTATTAAGATTAATTTTACAATTTAAAAGTAGACTTTTATAAGTTATTACATATGTAAATTATTTTTAAAAATTTAATTAAGTTGATGCCAACAAATTGTATAATTTTACAGCGGTTTTTGTAAAGAAAATCGTGTTTTAGTAATGTGGTTTCCTTAAATTTTCTTTCGAACTACGTGAACGCTCAATTTTTTCGAGACAAATTTTTTCGTATTCAAATTCGTTTCGAACGATTGTCGTCGTTCGAGCTACGTGAACCGGCCCCTGATCTTAGTTGAGTACATTAATTAAAAAAAAATGATACATAAAAGTACGGTGACAAAATTAAAAAAAAAAAAAAAAATTCATTAGATATTCGAAATTAACAATTAAATTAATTAACAAGTAATAATAAAAAAAAAAAAAACAAAATATAAAAAAAGAAAGTATTGAAGAAAATTGGTTATTAAAAAAAAGGTAAAAAGCAAATTAGTTATATATTCATGCTTTAATTCGTCCTACTAGTAATTAAATCGAAAAGACGCCTCTTGAAAACGTTCATTGAATCGATACGCTGTAAACCTCCCAGTCGGTTGGAAGTTCCATAACAGAGCTGCGGAGACAAAGAAAGCACGCAGCCCAACTAGTGTGCGGAAACGCGGAATAATCAAATTGTTGTTTCTGAGTGATTGTGATAACTGAACAAACTGATTAAGGTACGCGGGGTTACGTTGATGCAGTATATCAAGAAGTAGGCGCAAAAGCCTAAACTCACGATAATCACTAAAGGAGCAGCCCGACACGGAGTGTAAATAGGGCGAAATGTGGTCAAACCGGCGTAAGTTATAAATAAAGCGTACACAATCGTTAAAGGCTACTTCGAGCTTTTGAGCGAAAGAAGAATCTAGGGAGAGGACAATGGAGAGGCCCTGCATTAAAAGAGGCAAGAGTAAGGCTTTCACCAAATACAAGCGGATAGCCCTTTTAAGCGTTACATATCTAAGTTTTGATAGGAGCCCATATGTTTTGTCAATAATTAAATTAACGTGATCGCAGCAGGTCATACTACTAGTCAGGACCACTCCAAGATTTCTTACTTTAAAAACGCGAGCAAGAGGAACCTCATTTAAGGAAATTACTGGGAGGTTGGATTGAGAAATAGGAGAGTGAGTGAAAAAAATATAAAGTGACTTCGATGGATTTAGCTGCAGTAAGTTCAGTGTTGACCAGCTTGAGATGCTGTGCAAGTCAGCCGCAATCAGCTCCACATTTTATGGACTTGTTGGCGCAGAGAAATATATCTGCACATCATCTGCATACATATGAACCTTAGAATGCTTTATTACTAGAGGAAGATCATTAATAAAAACGCTAAACAAAAGTGGCCCAAGAATAGAACCTTGAGGATTTCCAGAGGTAAGTAACGAATTGGTGGAACTAGAGTCGCCGAGTTTAACTTATGGCGAGCGGTTTTTTAGAAAGGTATGCAAAACCTTAAGAGCAGTTGAAGAAAAAGAAACTTGGGTGGAGAGTTTTTGCAAGAGCAAAGAGCGATTGACGCTATCAAAGGATTTAGAGAAATCAAGTAGAAATCAAAGGCTTTAGAGAAATCAAATGTGACGTTGAATTGCGAATATCATTTGTGACTTTGAGGAGTCCAGATTGCTATTCACTTATAAATTGAAGTTGTTCACGAAACTCAAGGATTTGAGTCGCTATCAGTTTTTCAAAAACCTTTGCTACGAAGGGAAGAATACTAATGGGCCGAAAATCAGATGGAAGAGCAGGAGAGGGGCACTTAGGTATGGGCGTAATTAATGCATGTTTCCACAAAGTGGGAAACTTCGAAGCTGTGAAGCACGCATTGAAAATGTGAGTTAAAATAGGCAGCAAGCAAGGTATTAACATTTTTAGAAATCGTGGTGCAATATTATCGCTACCAGTGGCTGTAGATTTGATAGAATTTAAAGGAGGGATAACTACAAGAGAATCAACGCAACGAAAACAAAAGATGTCTGATGATGGTGTAAAAGAGGTAGTAGCTTCCACTATCGCTTGGTTGGATATAAAGTATTGGTGAGGATTTCAGGACTGAGGTTCTGAGTAACTGCATCATTATTGGAGTGGACACCCAGATTGCGTAGATTTTTTCAAGCAGCTTTTAAGGTTGGGGATGGATCCAGCTTTCTGGCGTAATAATTACGCTTGGCTTCTTTAATTTTTGCATCAATTAAATTCCGAAGACGTTTAAAACATCTCTTTGCTGAAGCAGTTGTCACGCAAACTTTACATATGTGCAAAATTTCAAGTTGATCGGTTATATGGAAGTGGGTCAAATTCGAGTTGCAAGATTTGTCTAAAACATACATATATGTAAATCAAGCTAATATAAAAGATATACAAATAGCCTAAAACTTGCTCGCAAAAATACTGAATCGTTCAGTAAACACAATTATTTTGAAATCAAAGACAGACACTCCAATTATATTTATATAGATAAAAGATCTCGAAGCCAAAAAGACAACAAATTCGGGTGTTCATCGCTTTTACTTTTTGAGCTCTGGTACTTGGAAATTTACATGGTTCCAAGGTGCTTGATTTTTTAACATACAATAATTTTGAATAGGACATATTTTTTATTTCATACTTCTTAGCTAAAAATTACTCTAAAGAAGTTGCCAAACGTTGCCTATTGAACGTTACCGCCTCCATTCATATTATTCTGACGAAATTTTCAATGAAGCTTTAATACTGATTGAGGACTTATGAATATCAATCAACAACAAAGGATAAAATTGACACGAGGCAGACATGCTGTGCAAAACAGAGACTTGGCGTGAGAACAGCAATTCAACGTAAATCGGCTAAAACTTTTCATCGAAACTCAAACAAGACAATTAGTTGCTGATAAAAAAAAATCCCACGACAAAATCATTTTTTCCAAAATGCTCCAGACGGTACAGGTAAAACATTTCTTATCAATTTGATTTTGGCGTCGAATCGAAAATTTAAAAAAGTTAATTGAAATTAAAATAAAATAAAAAATAAAAAATCGCTTGAAGCGTTTGACAAGGCTTTGTGGGATTCCCGAGGAATTTACGAAAAATACGAAAAAATGTCTTTAAAGTCTCCAATTGTATATTAAAATTCATATCGACACAACTGCAAAATAAACAAAAATTACAATTCCACACACATGACTTTTCGTGTATGGGCAACATACAAGCGCACGTGCTTTGTAATTTCCCATTCGAAATTCTTTTATTTGCAAAAACAATCTCCCATAGCATCTGACGACGGCAAGAGTGGCAGTAAGAGCGTTGACTTGTTATTGGGAAAATATATGAGCGGGTGATTAAGTTTTTTAAACGAGCATAGTGACACTTTACTTTTCGAATATACTTTCGTGGTGG
The DNA here is from genome assembly GCA_949987705.1 of Thereva unica. Taxonomy (NCBI): domain Eukaryota; kingdom Metazoa; phylum Arthropoda; class Insecta; order Diptera; family Therevidae; genus Thereva; species Thereva unica. The sequence continues at coordinate 216,480 of CATLJY010000686.1, forward strand.
GTTTGAGACTTTCACTGCCCATGGAAAATGCGATTTTTAGATTCCCAATTGTTTTGGCGCACGCCATACTATTGGCTTATTGGTGCAGCGAGGCGCACCGGGCTCCAGCTAGTATAATAATAAAGAAACTTCATTCTCAAACTTCTCCTATTGGTGCAGGGTATTAAGTCAGATGACTGCAGAGTGCATAAGGAGTTCTGTGAAAACATGTTTAGCCGACTTTGAACTGTAAGCACGATCTGGTATAGGGAGGACACACATTTCCATTTAAAGGGATTTATCAACTCGCAAAACTGCCAATATTGGGCATCAACAAGCCCTGTACAGACCAAAAGTCGCAGTTTGTGCCGTTCCCCCCTCGAATGGAATAATCAAACCGTTTTTCTTTGAAAATTGTCGCGGTCAAAATATTGCGTGCATGAGTCGTAATACTTAACACACGTGGCTAAAGCAAGATGGCGCTACACCTCACACTTTCCACACTATGCAACGAGGTAGTTCTTTTCCATTTTATTCAACGAAGAACTAATAATTTACCACCATCTGTTTCCTAGACGCAACATAGAAGGATGCATTCGCAAGCGACTTTGCATATATTTAGACCAGGAGGACGTCCCATCAATAAAGGAAGAACAAATTCTGAAAATTACGGTTAAAAAATTCTCCAATCTAGATCGCATACCAAAAAAAAAGCAATAAATTTTGTCCCCATTTTTGTCGTGGACTATGTGAAGGAATATTTCCTGAGCAATTCCCGCATCAAGAGTTTCAGTTCGTCCCGGAGCCTATAGTACAACGTCTTCTAAATACCATGGAAAAACTCTTCGTGATGGAAAATAGTTGAGGCGTCTATTAAGCTGGGTACCTCGACGTATCTGGCCCGTTAAATTTCTGGGATGGAACGAATGGGACAAAGCATTGGGAATTAGATGAGGGGTCATAGGAGTAGGAGACAGAACGTGTGTACGACCATCATGTGTACGATTAGAATGATGTACTGACGCTTCACGGATTTTGATATCGGATTCAAGATGTCTTCGGAATCATGGTAGTAGGAAAGCAGCTTTATGAGACTAAAATATAACAGTGCAGAAAACGTCAAGCTCCAACGCAAAGACCTGTCTGTCTGGATTTCACAGGAGCTAAAAGCAATTGTCTGGATGCGGCTATGAAAGTTCTACTGAACTTCCATCCGCTCCACTCCACATACTAGTGAAGAAAGAAGCCGTGGCGGGGTCGCTGCGTCTACCTATTCTCCTTTAAGCCAGGAGATATTGTGTATCACCTATCGATTCTCAAGGAACTAGACCTGAAGTTAATGCTCCTACTTTCTATCATGGTCCAGTGGGCAAATATGTATAACTTAGGTGCAAAGCCATCCATGGGAGTAGTATAACTCTTACGGTATCAATCCAGTTATATGAAAATGTTGCGCAATCGAGTTTGTGGTTTTTCTCTTAGGCGGAAGCTTTTGCGTTTCGCGTCTTGGGTTGAAGGGATTCGCCACCTGTGTGAAATTAGTTGAACTTCATTATAGGGGCTATAGAGAAATATGTTCGGGTGGTCATAAGCAATATTCAAATATTACGTTTGGTTGAATTCACGGCAGCCTGAAACAAACCATTTTCACATTTAAATTTTTCGAGTTTTGATGTTTTTCGGTTAAAAGAAAGAAAATGTCAGTTTAGATCCCATTCAAGATAGCCCACTCAACTGAAGAAACAATATGGATAAAACCCAGACAAAATCCCATATTACTGGTATATATATTTCTTATTATTGAAGATTTGACTTCTCAAAGCTCCCGCAAGATTCCCATGCAAGACCCACTATTACAAAGTTTAACTACAGATTCGATCTCCAGTGAAAAGGCTTATCCAAGACACAACTACGAATTGGAACCTGGTTGAAACTCCCCCACAAGATCCCACCCAAAATCGCCCACTCAACTAGAGTTGAGCCGGACTTACACGAGGCAGTACATTTGTCCCTTACACGATGGTAAATTGTACGAGGCCTCAATTTTTTTAAATGTCCCGGTTCAAAAATAATGTCCTATTGGTATATGAGCGTGTATCAAGGTAAATAAAGCGAGGCGTGATTGTAAATTACGTAGTGGAGACACATTTCTTAATTTTTTACGGCAGTAAAAAATTCAATTTGAAGTGCGACGAGGTGAGATTGTAAGCATAACAGGAGAGACATTTCTGACTTTTTGGCGACAACTGAAATATCCAATTAGAACTACAACGAGGTGAGATTGTAAACAGGCACTAGAGAGGAGACATTTCTTTCTTCTTTTTTTTTGCGGCAGAAAAAAAACCAACTTGAGATTAGGCGAGGTGAGATTGTAACACGAATTGGAAAAACATTTCTTGCTTCTTTTACGGTAGCAAAATATCCAATTGAT